>JAKUCM010005423.1:0-15362 GCA_023374145.1 Lepidium sativum | reverse complement strand
GAGAGAGACTAATTCGGCTTTGGCACTTGCGTCGTTGTCAAGGTAATGGTGCGGAGGGAGTAGTGTAAAATCTATTGGCGTCAAAGCGTTGAAACCATATACCACTTCAAATGGTGAAAATTTAGAAGGCGAATGATTAGCTCAGTTATAAGAAAATTCAACCACAGGTAAACAAGAAAGCCAATTAGTTAAATTTTTACCGACCGTAGCTCTAAGTAAGGTTCCTAGAGTACTGTTAACCACTTCAGTTTTGTCGTCGGTTTGGGGATGACAAGTGGTGTAGAAGAGCAACTTGGTGCCTAATTTCTTCCACAAGGTCCTCCAAAAGTGGCTTAGAAACTTTGCGTCTCGATCGGAAACAATAGTCCTCAGAACTCTGTGTAGGCGCACCACTTCCTTGAAGAATAGGTTGACGATTTGTGATGCGTTATTGGTCTTGTCACAAGGTATGAAGTGAGCCATCTTTGAGAAACGGTGCAATACAACAATGATTGTATCCTTGTGCTTTATCTTTGGCAAACCTAATACAAATTCATTGAGATATCCTCCCAAGAAGCATTAGGAATAGGTAAAGGGAGATAAAGACCATGAGGGTGGGACTTAGCTTTACCCTTGAAACATGTTGCACATTTGATGCACAGCCGTTCAAAATCTCTCTTAAGATGCGGCCAAAAGAAATGCTCAACCACCATGGCTAGAGTTTTGGCAACAGCGAAGTGCCCCATGACTCCTCCACCATGCGCTTCCCTAAGTATCAAGTCCCTCTTTGATCTTTGCGGTATACACAACCTCTTTTCCCGAAACAAGTACCCTTCGTGGATGTAATATAATCCGAATGCTCCTATGTTGCAAGCTTGATAGATGTCCCTAAAATCTGGATCCTCCTTGTAGTTGTTCTTGATGAAGTGAAATCCTAGAACTTTGACGTCCATGATGGTGATGAGGTGGTGTCGTCTAGTAAGAGCATCCGCGAATACATTCTCTTTTCCTTTTTTATACTTTATCACATAGGGGAATGTCTCCACAAATTCTAACCACCTTACATGTCTTCTTTTTAGATTCGTCTGACCCCTCAAGTGCTTTAAATTCTCATGATCGGTGTGAACCACAAATTCTTTGGCGAGTAGATAGTGTTCCCAAAATTCTAAGGCTCAGAGTAAAGCATACAACTCCTTGTCGTATGTTGGGTAGTTGAGAGTGGCTCCACTTAGCTTCTCACTGAAGTAAGCTATGGGTCTTTTGTCTTGAGTTAGCACAGCTCCAATTCCCAATCCGGACGCGTCACATTCTACTTCAAATGTTTCCTCAAAATTTGGCAAAGCCAAAACTGGAGCCTTGGTGAGGCATGATTTCAGCTCGGAGAAGGCATTTTCTTGTGCTTCTCCCCATTTGAATGGAACATCCTTCTTAATGATGGTTGTAAGAGGAGCATATAGGGTGTTAAAATTCTTGATAAAGGCGGTAGAAGTTTGCCAAACCGTGAAAGCTCCTAACATGTCTGATTGTTGTAGGTGTTGGCCATTCTTCTATGGCTTTGATCTTTTCTTGGTCTACTCGAATTCCCTGTGAACTTATGATAAAGACTAAGAACAAAAGCTCATTTGTGCAAAAGGTGCACTTTTTAAGGTTTGTTGAATGGTCTCTAGTACTTGCTTAATGTGCATTAGGTGATCAGATACAAATGAACTATAGACAAGAATGTCTTCAAAGTATACCACCACAAACTTACAGATGTAAGTCCTTAGGACTTAGTTCATGAGTCTCAAGAACGTGCTTGGGGCGTTGGTGAGTCCGAATGGCATCACAAGCCATTTGTACAAGCCTTGATTGGTTTTGAAGGCGGTTTTCCACTAATCGCCTTCCTTAATGCGAACTTGATGATAACCACTCTTGAGATCTATCCTGGAGAAGAAGGTGGCTCCATGTAGTTCATCTAGCATGCCGTCTAAATGAGGAATAGGATGTTGGTACTTGATGGTGATATTGTTGATTGCTCGACAGTCCACACACATCCTCCACGTCCCATTTTTTTTTGGCACGAGCAAGACCGTGACATCACATGGGAAAAGGCTTTCTCGGATGTATCCTTTGTCCAATAGGTCTTGAACTTGTTGTTCTAGTTCCTTAACTTCTTGCGGATTGATGTGATAAGCCACTCGGTTTAGTAAGCGGATCCGGGAACAAAATCAATTTGGTGTTTCATCAGAGAACACATCTTTAAATTGTTTCTAAGAGCTCACGGACCCTTGGTGGTAAATCTGCTCACGACGTCTTAAGGCACCCATTCTCTTTGAAGAGCATTAGTAGCACAGTTTGCTTGGCACACAAGGTTTTCTCTATGACACTCGAAGTCACAACCAGAGAAAGTTTACTTACCTTGGTGGACTGAACAATCTTGAGCTGGAGCTCATGTACTTAAGCTGGGGTCAAGGGAGCTAAGCTATACTTGCGCTTGTCATGCACAATCGAGTAGAAGTTGATGCACCCGTTGTGTAAAGCCTCCGTATCAAACTGCCAAGGCCGGCCAATTAGGAGATTTCCAGCTTGCATGGGAGCTACATCACATAGTGCCTGGTATCGGTATGTTCCAATGTTGAAAGGAAAGATCACTTGCTCGGAGACTTTGATCTTGACCTTGTCGTTGACCCATCTCAAGCGGTACGGTCTCGGGTGATTGGTGGTGGTGAGTCCTAATTTTTTGACCAAAGACTTGCTAGCCACGTTAGTGCAAGCACCACTATCTATAATATGACTGCATACCTTGCCACTTATGGTACATCTCGACTGGAAGATGTTTTCCCTTTGTGCGGTTTCACCCGGCACGACCATAGAGTTCAGGACGCTGAGATCTAAAAAGAATTCCCCTACGTCCGAGTATGCTACAGTCTCCTCAATCTTTCCTACAACTTCATCTACTTTCATCTCGTCCTGATCTTGTGATTCATACTCTCCGTCCTTGGTGACAACCATTACCCTTCGTTTTGGACATTCTCTCGCCATGTGTTCGCGACATTGACAATTGAAGAACAAAATGTCACCTGTTCAAGAAGTATTTAGAGCCTTACTAACCTCATGTATTGGAGTCTTGTTTGATCCTTGATCAGCTCTCTTAGGATGAGTCTCGGTCTTAATGGTTTTTCCTTTGTCTTGTGGTCTCGGGGCAGACGGTTTCAAGGGAGCGTTGTACTTGGGGCGGCTAGGCACGAACGTCTTCCTCTTCATGTGTTGTTCAGCTTGTATGGAAAAGTGCAATAACTCCCTTAACTCCTGATATGGCTTCCCTTCTACCTCCCGAGTGATGTGGTATTGCAGACCATCTAGGAATTGAGCCATAATGGCCTCCTCGGGTTCTTTGCTTTCTAGCCGATTATTCAGGTTTTCGAATTCTTCAAAGTAGTCTTCCACAGACCTATTTCTCTATACCAACTTACAAAACCTTTTCTATAAGTCTCTGAGGAAAAATGGAGGCACATACCTTCTCTGTAGATTAAATTTCATCTCGTCCCAAGTGGCGACTTTGTCATAGTGGTGATGTCTTCGTTCGGCTAGGTCGCGATCTCACCAGGACAAGGCGTTGTCCTTGAGTTGAGCAGCAGCAAAGCTCACTCTTTTATGATTCACATAATGGTAGCACTCAAAGATGTACTCCATTATTTTCTCCCAATCGAGGTATGCTTCTGGAACGATCTGATAGGGCATCAAGCCGGATGAACTAGGCAGGTCAATGACTTGAGCTAGGGAACGCAAATTGAGAGAACAACTAGAGGAATCTGTAGTTAACATCTTGAACAAGGAAAAGATCGCGTCCTTCCCGGAACGCTCTAAGATCGATATCCGGACTTCTTCGAGGAACTAGGAAAGATCAAGAACACAAGTCAAGACCAAGCAGCACGACAAGAGGAGATCCAAGACATTCAAGACCCTTTGGAAGCTGACCAAGAGGAGCAAAAATCGACAAGACCCGAGCTGGAAAAAACCGACAAGACTTGGCCCTTTATCGCACCTTACAAGGATTCTTTTGTGTTTACTACAAATGTTTTTGCATGAACGCTAAGCCCAAACAACTGCAGCACCTTAGGATAAAGAGTCTTAAGCCCCATAGGCTTTTTAGAGCTTTTAGTTTCATTTAAAAAGGCAACAAAACACTAAGTTAGAAATTTGCCATTTTTCTTATTTCCTTTTTGTTAATGGGTTCCGACCCATATTTTATTTTTTTTCTTTACGTAAGTCGGCCTTAGGACCCCTATATAAGGTCCCCTTGCAGCCATGTAACAAGACACCCAACTTTGATATCAATAAAGAACATAGTTTTCTCGAAGAGAAATCCTTAAGTCCTTAAGCAAGTTAGTCGTTTGTCTAAGACTTAGAACACACTACAAGATCTTGCGAGGTTTCCCTTTGATTTAGAGTGTGCTTGAGTGTATCAAGAAGCCCATCCTACTTCTTGTTGATCGCTCCTCAAACCACCCCTTCCACGCCCCCTGACTTTTCTTACCAAGGAAGTACATCTAGTTCCCTTGGATAGACACTGCTCTCATCAACCTTAGAGAAGTATCTCGAAGCTCGTATCATTTTGGTATCAGAGCCAAAAATTTCATGGAAGGTTGTATCTATCTTTACTTTTTGCTATATTTAATATTAAAACCGTCATCACTTTCGCATAGGTTATTAAATTTGTTTCTCAAGTAAAATAATCCTTGTTTGCTTAAGATCCAATCTATATCTTGCTTGTGATGGCTATGGTTTTTAGTTTAAAATCCAAAAAGACAAAAAAAAAAAAGAATCGTTCCTTAACTTTATTTTGCCTTTCTCGTATTTTCCATTTTTGCAATTTTCATTTTTACAATTTCCATTTTTACAAAAAAAAGGATATTCACTAGTTTCTTGTTTTGATATATGGAGACCCCAGCTGAGGTCCCCACCCTAGCGGAAACGTTGGCCAAACTCCAAGCCCAGCTTCGATCCATCAACGCTCGAATGGACCGCTTGGAGCCGAGACCCGCCAACACGCGAGTGTCCCTGCACTCCCAGGACGATGACTCAGACACTTACCGAGAGGGAGACTTTGATTTGGATCCGGATTATCCTTCACCAAGGCGTTGTATCACACGAGGAAGAGACCTCCATAACTGCGGACGTGAGCGGGACGATCCGGTGAACTCCAACATCGACCCAAGACTTACAGCGCCCACCTTCGCCGGTAAGGTCGATCCGAAAGCGTACCTCGATTGGGAGAAAAGAATGGAGTACATCTTTGAGTGCTACCATTATGCGGATCATAAAAGAGTGAGCTTTGCTGCTGTGCAACTCACGGAGAACACCTTGTCCTGGTGGGATCGCGATCTAGCCGAACGAAGACATCACCACTATAACCAAGTCGCCACTTGGGAAAAAATGAAATTTAATCTAAGGAGAAGGTACATGCCTCCATATTTCCATAGAGACTTACATAATAAGTTTCGTAAGTTGGTACAGTGAAATAGGTCTGTGGAAGACTACTTTGAAGAATTCGAAAATCTGAAGAACCGGCTAGAAACCAAAGAACCCTAGGAGACCCTTATGGCTCAATTCCTAGATGGTCTGCAAGACCGCATCGCTAGGTAGAAAGGCAGTCGTATCACGAGTTAAGGGAATTTTGCACTTTGCCATACAAGCTGAACAACACATAAAGAGGAAGATGGTCGCGCCCAGCCACCCCAAGTACAACTGGGCTAGCAACTATTCAATTTGGAAGCAATCTACTTAACCTAATCTAAGCCAGAATGATCGTGGTGAATAATGTTATGCTAATCAAGCTTAACGAAAACAGAACACAAAACAGAGTAAAAACAGAATGCTAAAACAGAACGAAAACAGAGTGTGAAAAACAGAGCAACTAAAAACAGAGCAATGACGAAAAAATAGAGCAATGAAGAAACAAAGTTTTCGCAGAAAAACATAGTACTAGTAAAGACAAAATTCAATTAAGGAAAGTGGGTTCTTGAGGTTAAGGATCAACGATCAAGGCATTCCTAGGGGGTTCCAGACTTGTTTATCAACCTATTTAGATGACCTCTAGGCAAGGAATTACAGCAATCACATCCTGAACTTCAACTTTAGGCCAATCGATTCACCCATAGATCACATCCTGAACTTCAAGTTTAGGCCAATCGATTCACCCATAGGTCTTCTTGTAGTCCAAAATACTCCATAATAAGCTCCAAAAGTACCTGAAATCCGCCCATTATACAATGTATGCAATGCACAATACTAGATATGCAAATTAAGCCTAAAAGGACCTAAAACAATGATAATACTGCAAGTATTGATACAAAACATGCTAAATAATGCCTCAAAAACATGCTAAAATAAAGACACATCAGACATCCAAGATGGTTAGAATTTGTGGAGACATTCCACTATGTGATAAAGTATAAGAAAGGAAAGGAGAATGTAGTCGCGGATGCTCTTTCTAGACGACACAACTTCATCACCATCATGGACGCCAAAGTTCTAGGATTTGAGTTCATCAAGAACAACTACAAGGAGGATCCAGATTTTGGGGACATCTATCAAGCTTGCAACAAAGGAGCTTTCAGATCATACTACATCCATGAAGGGTACTTGTTTCAGGAAAAGAGGTTGTGTATACTGCAAGGGTCAATGAGGGACTTGATACTTAGGGAAGTGCATGGCGGAGGACTCATGGGGCACTTCGGAGTTGCCAAAACTCTAGCCATGGTGCTCGAGCATTTCTTTTGGCCGCATCTTAGGAGAGATGTGGAGCGGCTGTGCATCAAATGTGCAACATGTTTCAAAGATAAAGCTAAGTCCCACCTTCACGGTCTTTATCTACCTTTACCTATTCCTAATGCTCCTTGGGAGGATATCTCAATTGATTTTGTTCTAGGTTTACCAAATATAAATCACAAGGACTCAACTTTTGTTGTAGTGTACTGCTTTTCAAAGATAGCTCACTTCATATCTTGTGACAAGACCAACGACGCATCACAAATCACCGACCTATTCTTCAAGGAAGTAGTGCGCCTACATGGAGTCCCAAGGACTATTGTTTCCGATCGAGACGCCAAGTTTCTAAGCCACGTTTGGTGGACCTTATGGCGAAAATTAGGCACGAAGTTGCTCTTCTCCACCACTTGTCATCCCCAAACCGACGGCCAAACTGAAGTGGTAAACCGTACTACCTCAAAAATCTTTGGTCTTCTAGTGACCAAATCCAAACCAACCTGATATTCAAAGATGACCTTAAACAAAGGGTCTAATGACTCAAATAAGTGATTTAGCAATGGGAGAAATTTTTGGTTCTTTTCTCTGAAACCTTTTGCTCGATTATATCTTTGTTTAACAAAAATGGGGCAGAAATCCTTTTCATGGTTGAGCTTCTGACAATGATAATTGCACTTCTGAATGTATTAATAGTAAATGGATATCTTTGTCCTCTCACCATTCTGAATCAAAACAACTTATGATTGTCGTAAGGGTTTCAAAATATCAAACTTGACTTTCACTCTCACATAGTCCTTTATCTGTGGACGAGAAGGGTAAAAAGCCACCTCTGATACTTGACCAATCAACTCACCCAAAGTCGTGGTAGCAGGAAGCGTATAGTAGTTGATGGGAAACTTCTTAACCTAAAGCCATAGAGGTATAAACTGTAGGTAATCTGGTGGAGGAGTTTCCACCCATTTCTCTATCATAAGAGGCCATTCATTATATGTTTGGACTCCTTTATTCAAAACATCTTCCAAATCAAAAAGAAAGTTAAAGATAAACTGAAATATTTCACTAGAGAGAGAGGAATTCCATTAACCTTACCTTGCTTTTGCCATTTTCGTGCCATATCCATTATCAAAATGGCCATATTTTGTTTTCTAGGTACATCACTTTTTCTCTTCTTTTTCTCGTCATGAAATCGGTTTCTCTTCCCTATATCGCAACACAAACCTATATTGTCATCTCAAAAGTGAGTTCTCAATCTCTGGCTTTTTGTGTAACGGCTAGGTCGTAATCTTTTGACGATAAAGGCTTGAAATTAAAGATATTTTACATTTGTTGTGGGGTTTACAAGATTTTAGGTAAACAAAGATATCAATTTTGGTTTGTACGAGATTTAGGGTTACGAGATCATTCAATATCGATTCGCGGCTCAAGTAATTGCACTAACATTGAATTGTTTGTAGGGTTTGTATATGTTTTGTAGGTTTAAAGGCAATGATTGGGTAGGTATTGTGTTTGGTTATGTAGGTTTTGTACTCACGTGTGTAGGTTTTGGTTCATGTTATGTAGGTTTTAGTTCACATTATGTAGGTTTTGATTCACTTTATATAGGTTTGGTCTTTAATGTTTGTTTTGATTCATATAATGTAGGTTTTGATTCATGTTATATAGGTTTGGTCTGTTATGTTGGTTTTGATTCACGTAATGTAGGTTTTGATTCACGTGATGTAGGTTTTTGGTCATGTAATGTAGGTTTTGCTTCATGTTATGTAGGTTTTGGGTCACATAATGTAGGTTTTGCTTCATGTTATGTAGGTTTTAGTTACGATTATAGGTTTTGGTTCTGTAATGTATGTTTTGGCTATGTTGTGTAGATTTTGGTTCACGTGATGTAGGTTTTGATTCTAATATGTATGTTTGATTATGTTATGTAGGTTTTGATTATGTTATGTAGGATTGTGATTTTTAACATTGTGATGCCTTGTTTTCCTTGCAGAAATGACGCAAAAGGAATATCCAAGGAGACTATTCAACACTGACAAAAGTGCTGATAGCAAAAAGAGCTTCAATTATTTTTGTAAGCTCCCGGATTTCAAGCAAATGCGCTTAGCTATTGGTGAAGATGCCTTCATTGACATGCAGAACAATTTCACGATTAGTGTAGTGCTAAAATTGACATATATGAAGTATATGTGGGCAACACAGCCAGTAGATTGGTTGCTCCTCAATCAACTTGATGTCATAAGAATAAACAAGATGTGGGTATTGTTCGGTACCCCGCCCTTTAAGGTTGTCCCTTTATGAGTTTGAGGTGATCTCAGGTCTGTCATGTGGGTTGGTTCAAGAAGGAGTGGATGTGGAGCATCCCATGAAGAGTTCGGGACTGATTTAAACACAGATATACTCGAAGTTCCATACTACTTCGAACTCACTAAGGCGTTCCAGAGATGCAGGTAGGTTTTGCTATGACATGTAGGTTTTGATTCACCTTATGTAGGTTTTGGTAGGCGATGTAGGTTTTGGTATGATATGTATGTAGGTTTTTTGCTACACGGTATGTAGGTTTTGGTATGTTATGTAGGTTTTGCTACACGTTATGTAGGTTTTGGTATATTAAGTAGGTTTTGTTCTGTTTATGTAGGTTTTGCTACAGGTTATGTAGGTTTTGCTACACGTTTTGTAGGTTAAGGTGTATGTTATTTAGGTTTTGTATAGTGTTATGTAGGTCTGTTTTGAATGTTTGCTTCTTATTTTCAGGAACTGGAAATTCGAGAAAAGGAGAATGTTAGGCCTCTTTTTCGTTTTTCATGTAGGTGTATTCAGTTTGCATCAAGGAAGCCAGATCCCACTTAAAGCTGCTAAGAGGATTCTTGATGTGCAGATTTTTCAAAGGTATTCGTGGGGTAAGAATGTCTTTCAATCCTTAATCAGATCCATCAAAGGGGCGTCATACACTGGGCTGACGTACAATATACATGGTTGTGTCCATGTACTGCTGATATGGGCATTAAAGTACGTTGAATGCATTGGGAAGCTTTATGGTTCCTAGAGAGTTGGTGTGGACATACCGTTGCTACACTGGGAGACATGCATGGCCAAAGTAAGTTTGAATGTTATCCTACAGGATGAGATGCATAACTCAGAAGACAAAATGGTACATTGGTTTGATTCATGTTATGTAGGTTTTGATTCATGTTATGTACGATTTGATTTATGTTATGTAGGTTTAGATTCATGTTATGTAGATTTTGGTATGTTAAGTAGGTTTTGGTATGTTATGTAGGTTTTGATTCATGTTTATGTAGGTTTTGATTCCTGTTATGTAGGTTTTGATTCATGATATGTATGTTTTTGTAAGTTAAGTAGATTTTGATTCATGTTGTGTAGGTATTGGGTTCTACAATGTAGGTTTTGGCTCTGACTTGTAGATTTTGGGTTATGTTGTGTAGGTTTTGGCTTGTATGTTTTGATCCATGTTATGTAGGTTTTTGTTTCTGTTATGTAGGTTTTGGTTTCTATTATGTAGGTTTTGGTTTCTTTCTTTTTTTTCTTACATATATCTTCCTTCAAAGTATGTTCAATAGTCAATCGTATTTTGCAAGGAGTCCAACAATCAATCGCTATATATGATTCATTTGGTGATTATGAGGCGGGCCAACTGAGTAGACATGTTGAATACGTAACATCCAACATGTAAGTTCTACTCATATGCACCATATATAATTACAAGCTTATGTTGTTGTGTAACATGTAAGTCTATTTAGGTATGATGACGGGGAGCCACCGAAAAATTATAATTCCTACATTCGGTTGATGACAGGCAGAGACGTAACATGAAGCTTATAATCGAAAAAATATTGATTTCTACAATGTAGGTTTTGTTTTTTGTGACGTGAAGCTTATAAGTTTTTTCCCTTGATTTTAGCATATGTTTGCTGTTATGCTGATGTTTCAAAGAAGATATTACCTGGATGTTACGCCATTCAGAGGTCGCTGAATTGCTTTTGTTGATCCAGAGTTTTCAATAATGTGGGCTACCGAGTACCAGAATGACTTTCTTCCGATTCAAGGGCAAGAACTAACATTTTGAGGCATGGTACTTAGACCTATACCAAGGGAATGATGGTAATATATCATACTGGGAGGAAATGGGTTTTGGATTGTGACGTTATCATGACTGACCCCAATCCTCGAGGAGAGACGCACAACAAGGGTATGTGGGTCTTCGAAAGTTATCCTTGAGGAATGTAGGTTTAATCACGTACTCTATTGTAGGTTTAATGTATTATTTTGTAACTTCTTCTAACTTGTACATAATGTATTATTTTGTAACTTCTTCTAACCTTTACATAACAACAAACGATGTAGGTTTCATAATGATAATTCCTTGTATATCGCCACATAAAAACCTACATAACACTTAGTGAAAACCTACATAACATGAAGCCAAAACCTAAATAAGAGGTCGTAAATCCTACAAAAGAGGTTGTAAAATCTACATAACAAGATGTAAAAACCTACATAACCAGGAAGAAAAACATACATAACCGGTCGTAAAACCTACATTACAAAATGTCAAAACCTACATTAAGTCAAAACTTACATAAGTGGAAGTAAAACCTACATAACTGGAATTAAAACCTACAAAAGAGGTCGTAAAACCTACATAACAGGAAGCCTAAACCAAAATAAGAGGTTGTAAAACCTACAAAAGAGGTCATAAAACCTACATTACAGAATGTCAAAACCTACATTAAAGGAAGTCAAAACCTACATAAGCGGAAGTAAAACCTACATAAGAAGTCATAAAACCTACTTAAGAGTACGTAATTTCAGTTTTTATGTCTGCGATGGTTTTGATGGGCAAGTACGCATATTATGGTCGTGTTGAGAACACTTTGAATAAGTGTCCGTCTTCGTTGGTCATTTAGACTCAGCTACAAACTATAGGATGCTATTTATTCTTGAGTTTTTTCGGTCATCCTGCTTGTTTTCTAATCGATGGAGGCTTACAAACCTTGTTAGCAACATTTACGTGGACAAGTGTAGCATCATCTCGAGGCTTAATACACTTTGGATAGGCATCATACAAAATTTTTTGTGTTGTAATACCAATGAGTGAGAGAGACTATTTGAAAACTAGCACTTTCGGCTGCAGCTAGGGCATGGACACAAGAAATTTTGTTCAGGTCATACGTCTTGCATGAACATTTTTCTCCGTCAAATTAACCACATTAGATAAGGTGTTGTTTGACACATGTGCATGATGTTCATCTATAAGTTGTACCGTGAATAGCTTGGCTTCCTGAACTCTCCCCTATAACTTCAATAATTTACTCTACATCATTAATACTAATACCTACATAAGCGGAAGTAAAACCTACATTACGTGATCAAAACCTACATAAGCGGAAGTAAAACCTACTTTACGTACCAAAACCTACACAAGCGGAAGTAAAACCTACATTACGTGACCAAAACCTACACAAGCGGAAGTAAAACCTACATTACGCGACCAAAACCTACACAAGCGGATGTAAAACCTACATAACATGACCAATACCTACATACCTTTAGCACATTCTTAACGCCAGCAGTGAGAGCTGTTATCATTAGACTTACTTTTTTCCTCCTATCTACGAACCACCGTGTTAACATGGACCTTATTGCATCAATAAGTTGCATAAGTGGAAAAGTCTTTGCTTCATTTAAGGCATGATTGGTTGATTCAGCTATGTTCATTGTAGTGATGTTGTACGTATTACCGGAGAAATGTACACGACTCCACAATCGAACATCAGCACTAAGTAAATAAGCATGAAGGGAAGGATTGAGTTCTTGAATATGTGCAAATAGGTTATTAAAATCTTGTAACCTATATGCAGTTGTCACTCTTTTAAATAACTTCAAAGACTCACAACCTTCCGCATGAATGGAAATCCCTGAATAATCGCATCAAACGAAATAAAGAGAAACTTGAATTTGTTGTCTTTATCAACTTCAAGGTTTATTAGTGTCTCGCGATTTGCTCTTTTTATCATGAATAAATACGGAGATAGTTGTTCATAACTGCTCTCCAAGGACCCTATAACCACTTGTCGGGCTTCCTTTAGGACCCGGTGTGCCTTCTAATATTTGATCTACATGAAAGATAAAAACCTAAATCAAAGACAACAAACCTACATTACATAACCAAAACCTACATAAGCGAAACCAAAACCTACATACCATACCAAAACCTACATTACATAACCAAAACCTACATAAAGTGAACCAATGTCTACATACCAAAACCTATATAATGTGAAACAAAACCTACATCACATACCAAAACTTACGTGAATCAAAGAACCACTGACCTTAACTCCATAGCTTTTATTTAGACACTCAGAGACATAAAGGGGCAGAACAGACGGTCCGACACCACCAACGAAATCAATAGAGAGGCAAGGTAGAACATATGGACTAGCTTGTCTTGCACGACATGACTGCTCTGTCACAGAACAAGTGTATTTTTTTAATGTAGAAGTGTGAGCTACTATCAATTGATGTTCCTCTAAGGTACCATTGGCATCCAAGCACCCAACACTTCACGCGCAACAAGAGTTGTGATGATGTTATACAGATCAAAATCCAAACGACGAATTATAGCAAAAATCTTCAACCGTGTCTCTAACTTCTTTTTTGTTGGATAACATTGCCTAATGCTAAGTCTACATCACTTAATCCTTTACCCACAAACTCATCACTAGAAAATAATTCTCTTTGCTGAGAGGAACTACTAAGGTTCTCTCCACTAGGAGTGTACTCTTCATCTCTAGAACTGGCACCATCATGATCATCACAGTAGTCAAACCTGCTTATTTCATCATCTTCATCCGATTGTAGGTTTTCCGAAAACCTACAAGACAGATATGAAAACACACTACACTGCTCAACGCTGACTCATGAAGACTTTCGCCATTAACAACCCATTCTTCTGATTTTTCATCCGATATCTCATAAAACTCAACACAAAGTCGCATTGTATACCTCCTTGACTTCTCCACAAAAAAATTGTATTAACTCAGTATCAAATAAGTAAACAAGTGGTGCATCTCCAGGAAGCAATCTTACTTCTTTACTCGGCCTGCTATAACTCAGAGCAACATCATATAACTGTTCGCTCATTTAAAATTGATTGCATACCTCTGAAACTAACTCCACCAAGTTTTTTCCTGACTGAATGCGTATGAATTTGCTCCCACACTATTTATCAACGTAAAAGAACCACTGATCTTCCTCATGCCTCCATCTTCAACGAATTACTTCAACTTGATATATTTAATACTTGTAACATCTCACAATGAAAGATGATGAAAGATGTGAGGTAGTTAGGTGGTACCATAAAGCTTGATGAAACATATAGATTGTTGACAGCAATAACATTAAATGCAGCTGTTAGGTGGATGTTTAATGACGGAGGTAGAATGATCATTACTTGAGACCTAGGTAACAAGTACATAACAAACCTACACGTACGTATCAAAACCTACATAATATACGTATCAAAACCTACATTACATACGTATCAAAACCTACATTTAGTGACTCAAAGCAAAACCTACATGTCATAGCAAACCCACATTACGGAAATCAAAACCTACATTATGCAATTTAAAAGCTAGTTTACGTAGCAAAACCTACTTCAGATGTAGCAAAACCTACAATACGTGTAGAAAAACCTTCATTGCAATCCCAAATCTACTTCACATAGCAAAGCCTAGATCACATGATTCAAAACCTACACAACAAATCAAAACTTACATTACGTGAATCAAAACCTACATACCAGTTCAGAACAAAACTTGCATCTACCATAGTTTTTTTTCTTTTTACGCGCAGCTGACGTATAATTTCTCATCAATGGCAGTTTCGTAATATTTTTATTCTTTTTAAATGAAAAAGGTAAAACAACCTTATTTGACATTGAAAAATTAGATTTGTAATTTCAATGTTTTCAAAATACAAATGTAATTAAATCATCTTTTTATACTATTTTGGTAATTCATCCAACTTTTGGTTGAGCTAGTAATTGCCTTAAACTAATTATTTATTGTACCAACACATTCATTTATTTGACCAAACAAATATAAATCGTTTTAATACTATGAGTTTGTAATAGTCATGATTTTTTTTTGGGTAGGAAACGACAATCATGATTGTTGAAGATATGATAATACTTTTGCAATGTTATATCTCGGAAAGCACTAGCTTGAATCTTACTATATGAGTGTAGTTGAATATTCAATATTGTTTCCCTTTTTGGTATAAAGGAATTTTTGATGGAAACGAGTGACACTTTGGGGTCTACAATAAACCCATGAACCTTGTAGATAAACCCATTCTTGTTTAATCCATACATGTAATGTTATTAGGTTAATAAATTATATGGGATTATGATCCGTCTTGAACATTTGGATATTAATAAAAATTACAGATGCGCATATATGGAAACGAATTTGGATATCTGACGTGTAACTGATTGGTTTCGCGTATTTCAAGTTGAAGATTTTAATGGACTAATTTTTGTCTCCACTTTCGCATATCGATCCCTAATTATGTGGATTTGGACTGACGTATTTGCAAGTCTTCCAATCTCTCTC
>JAKUCM010005422.1:0-40560 GCA_023374145.1 Lepidium sativum | reverse complement strand
GTAGTCTTGTTGAGAATATTTGCCATGAGAGTGGATTTATTTACTTATGAACTTGCTGTTTAGAGATTACCTCTTATGAGTTTCTTAGGCATCTATGGTAGATTTATGAGACCCACTTGTCCATTATTCTGATCCTCAAGAACCCCTCATCATTCTGATTTTTTTTTGCTTTCTTTACTTGTTCAACTTTGTGTTGGTTTTTGCTTTCCTTTAGTTTCAGTATGGCATTTTCTTTTGTCTCTTAGGTTGTTAAATTCGACATCAACTGCTTCGCGTGAATTAGGTAGATTCGATCACATCTTAATTGCTAGCATCTCACCCATTTGGATTGACACCCTTTGTATTACAATGACTATGCTAATGCATTAGGATATATGATATGTGTTTGAGTGAAAAATCCTGTTATCAAATTGGCGCCGCTGCCAATTGGGTGTTTTCTTTGCTACATTTAGGATTTTGGATCTCTTGAGATCAAGTTCCTTTTCATTTTACTTGCTTTTTGGCTTGCTGGATCCTTTTGAGTTTCAAGTACACATCAGCTCAGGACAAGGAATCTAGAACCGGAGGAGGATACTCGAGCAACATCAGCTCGAGTATGCCTCAAATGCACCCAGAATCCCACACCCAAGCATGTCCAAAACAGACCCAAAACATCTCCAATTCCAACTTCTTTACTCTCCAACAAGGTACCACCTCCTTTACATCCTTGTATATACCATTGCATATTTTACTTTGCCTTGCTGGTCTAGGATCTTTCTTTGAACTTTTATCCACACAAGGGACTATGTGATTTAAGTTTGGGGGAGGGTTCTAGAGGATATTGACATTGTTTTTGTGATTCTTAGTTTTCATTTTCTACATAGATCATGTATCTCACTTATGGCATAAAAATAAAAAAAAATATTTTCCTTTAGCATATTGGTTCATTGCATAAGCATCTAAGGCATAGAAAATCCATCAAAATTTGAAAAAATTCTGAAAATCCATCCTTCAAAAATAAAGTGTTAATGTAGTTTCATTGCATTCATATTGGATTGAGTTTAGAGTTTTGGGAATCATCTTGTTAATGATAGACATTCTTGCTAGGTTGTTGATACAACGAATTTTAACCTTATATCCTACTGCAAGTGCACAACAAACGTAATAGTATTTAGGGGTCGAATTCCTCAGAGAACCAGATTACACTTTCGACTTCTATCGAATCGCAAGCTATATCAATCAAAATCACAGAAGTAAATACTAACAACTTTTAACGCTAATGTAATCAAATAACTAAAGCAATCGGATGTTGTGTATTCATTCAGGAGTTAGAACTCTTGTTAGGGAAACTATTCAGAAACAAATCTGAGCATATTCTCGGCTTGAACATAAATAAAGATAAACCAACTCTCGTTGAATCTACCCCTCTACTAATAATCTAAAGGTCATAACTCTCGTTGATTTCAGATTACAAGTAGGCTTTATTGCTTAGGTTCAATTACCCACAACCCAACGTAGCATCAACTCTCGTTGGTAGTGAAGGAATTGCTCTTCTAATCTAGTTCTAGTTCTCAACAATCTTCTGGAAAGTTAATAACCTAAAATCATCGACTTGGTGATCAGGTTAATCTATTTATTAAACTCAAGTAATAGAAAGAGAATCATCTATTCATCAATCCTATTTGTTCCCTAACAGTGAATTCTAAAACCCTAGAATCCCTAAATTCGATCTAAGTTTTTGGTTTTTTAAGCAATTCGACAATTATCAATTGACTAATCTAGCAAAACCCTAAGCCCTAGGTCTTGTATTAACTTAATTGAATCTGTTAAATAGAGAACTCGATTATACCTGAAGTTTAGTTAGTGCATCGGATATAAGATCAGGTATGAGATCAGCAAGTGCTCCAAGTGTAGCACCTCAATTGATAGTCCACACGCACACAAGTAGGAGAGAAGTTTCCTATAACTTTGTATGCAATTCTCTTAGGATTTCGACTTGTGCAATCAGCGACTAGGGTTTCTTGTCTCATCAAAAACGTGCCCTATATCATATATATAGGGAGTTTAAGTTAACTTAATTAATTCATAGTTGAACTAGGATTAATTTAGGCCTAGCTCAAAACACCTAATTAATTCCTAGTTGAATTAGGATTAATTTAGGCCCAACCCAAAACACCTAATTAATTCCTAGTTAAATTAGGATTAATTTAGGCCTGTCCCAAAACACATGTTCTCATCCGAAACCATGTATTATTACGCTAAAGTCATGAATCATTCCTATAATGATCATTCCCTATTGAATTGTCTCCATTTGCTTAGGTGTGTGACCCAATAGGATCATATAGTACTAGCAGTGAGTATCTCAACTCACAGATTATAAGTGGACTCTAGCAAACCATTACAACCCCTAGTACCATATGAATTTTTCTAATCTCGATGTTAGAAGCGACCACACGAGTAAGTACAAATGATGGCAGGACATTCCCAATAATCTCCCACTTGTACTAGAATCATATATTCCCGAAGTCCCTTTGTCTTCATATCTTTATATGCTCTAAGGCAAGAGTTCGTGTCATCCTTATTTTTATGAGCCAGATCAGTGTTCATCGAACTTGAATTTGTACTGATAGAGCAAACAAGCGTCTTTCACCTTGTTTGAGCACGGCGATGCATTTTACAGTATCAAATCTTTTGAAGGGCCCATAGATATATTTATCCCGTATATAGTAGGGACAAATTCCATCTTGTTCCATCCTCTGTTCCTTTCTCACATTTCATGATCTGTCCGACAAATTCCTTTATAACCACCAGTTACGGTTGGCGTTTGAAATGTTCAAAACACACCAATTCATGTGCAAGAAAACAGCATGAACTCAGGTGTAAGGACTATGCTCTATAGTCGTATGAGAATCTCTTATGACACTCATTGTACGATCTCGTAGAGTTCTCATAGTGGGTCATTTTTGATGCTATGTTCATGTGACACACATCTATGTGATTGACTTGATACTTATTATCAATGACTCCATGAAAAGTAGTCATCAGTCACCTCACATACTAGTCTATCTCGTTATTAGTATCCCACTTTAATAACTATTGATTACGGAATGAAATACTTCATGCATTTTACGCCTATAAGGTTTCTTGACCAAGTCCTCAACTTGATGACCTATAAGAATGTCATGATTATTTCAAGATAAATATTTAATACAAGTATTAAATAGAAATGAAATAATTTCATTAAAATATAACCAAAGTATGTTTACATCATAACATAAAACTATTATAACTGCCACTGGAACTAAGATTCCATCGTAAGATACCTAAGGCCTATGTCATTGGCATGATACTCATGCTTAGTCCGTGAAAGTACTTTCATCAAATGATCAGCGACGTTCTCTTCACTTGAAACTCAGCTGATTTCCACGTCTCCTCTTTCAACGATATCTCTAATCAGATGATATCTCCTCTCTATATGCTTGGATCTCTGGTGCGATCTGGGCTCCTTTGCCTGTGCAATGGCTCCATTGTTATCACAATACAGCGCCACCGGCTCAACAATACTCGGAATCACACCAAGTTCAGAGATAAACTTCTTTATCTAAACAGCTTCGTTCGTAGCTTCAGAAGCAGCGATATATTCAGCTTCAGTAGTGGAGTCAGCTACGGTGCTTTGCTTGGAACTCTTCCAACTAACTGCACCGCCATTCAGACAGAAGACGTAACCGGACTGAGACCGGGAATCATTCTTATCCGTCTGAAAGCTTGCATCCGTGAATCCACTAATAATCAACTCCTCACTTCCTCCGTACACCAAGAACATATCCTTAGTATTCCTCAAATATTTCAGGATGTTCTTGACGGCAGTCCAGTGAGTCTCACCTTGATTTGATTGGTACCTACTTGTCATACTTAATGCATAAGCAACTTCTGGACGAGTACAAATCATAGCGTACATGATGGATCCTATTGCAGAAGCATAGGGAATCCTACTCATGCGTTATCGCTCAGCAAGTGTCTTGACACAATCTGATTAGCCTTTTAGGTCTATCTCGATAGATTCTGATTCCAATAATATAGGCGGCTTCCCCATGTCTTTCATCGAGAAACATTTTCCGAGCCAAGCCTTAACAGACTTCAGCAACGAAATGTCATTTCCGATAAGTAAGATATCATCCACGTACAGCACAAGAAACAAAACTGCGCTCCCACTAAACTTCTTGTATACGCATCTTTCTTCTTCGTTCCTGATGAAGCCAAATTCTTTGACTGCTTCATCGAAACAAAGATTCCTACTCTGTGATGCTTGCTTCAATCTGTAAATGGATTTGTGAAGTTTGCACACTTTCCCAGCAATTTTAGGATCAACAAAACCCTCGGGTTGTGTCATATACACATCCTCTTCCAGAATACCATTCATGAATGCGGTTTTGACATCCATCTGCCAAATCTCATAATCATAATGAGTAGCAGTCGCTAGGAGAATCCGAATAGACTTAAGCATAGCTACTGGGGAGTAGGTTTCATCATAGTTAACACTGTGGAATTTTCTGAACCCTTAGCTACCAGTCTAGCTTTATAAATCTGTATGTTACCATCCACATCAATTTTCTTCTTGAAAACCCATTTACACTCAATTGCTTTCGCACCATGAGGTAAATCGACCAACGACCAAACTTGGTTTTCTGACCTGGATTCCATTTCGGATTGTGTGGCCTTTAACCCCTTTTCGGAGTCAGGGCCCATCATTGCTTCTTTGAAGTTTGCAGGTTCATCGTTGTCAACGATCAACAAATCATGTCCTTTAGTCACGAGGAATCCCAAATATCTCTCGGGTTCATGAGTGATTCTACCAGATCTGCGAACTTCAGGCTCTACAAGTGTTGATTCGACAACATCTTGCGAGTCTAATTGTTGTTCTTCCTATACAGATTGAGGAGCTTCATGTAGCTCTCAAATTTCTTCGAGTTGTACTTTACTCGCACTGTTTTTCTTAGAAAGAAAATCTCTCTCAAGAAAAACACCATGTCGAGCAACAAACACTTTGTTCTCGGTCAGATTGTAGAGAGAGTACGCCTTGGTATCCTTCGTATAACCAACGAAGAAGCATTTATCTAATTTTGGTGCAAGTTTATCGGATATTAATCGTTTCACATAAACCTCGCATCCCCAAATATTCAGGAAAGACAGATTGGGAATTTTTCCCATCCACATCTCATATGGTGTCTTTGCCACTGATTTTGATGGCACTGTATTCAGCGTAAATGCAGAAGTTTCTAGACCATATCCCCAAATGGATAACGGAAGATCAGTGTGACTCATCATTGATCGAACCATGTCAAGTAATATTTGATTCCTCCTCTCAGACACACCATTCCATTGTGGTGTTCCGGGAGGAGTGAGTTGTGAAATAATTCCACAATCTCTCAGATGGTCGCTGAACTCTTGACTTAAGTATTCACCTCCTCGATCAGATCAAAGAACCTTAATACTCTTGCCAAGTTGATTATGTACTTCATTTTGGAACTCTTTGAACTTTTCAAAAGATTCCGATTTGTGTCTCATTAAATAGACATAACCATATTTACTGAAGTCATCAGTAAATGTAATGAAGTAGTTGAAATTTCCTCTGCCACTTAGGCTCATCAGACCGCATACATCGGTATGTATAAGGCCCAATAAATCGCTGGCCCTTTCATTGAGTTTGTTGAAAGGAGCCTTTTGCCCTATAAACAAGATTCACATTTCTCAAATGATTCATAATCAAATGAGTCTAAAAGCCCATCATGATGAAGTTTTTGGATTGGTTTCTCGTTTATATGCCCTAAACAACAATGCCAAAGAAAACTTGGGTTCAAATCATTTACTTTGAAGCGTTTGATATTAATGTTATATATGGGTGTAGATTGGTCAAGAATATAAAGCCCATTCGATAATGGGGCGCTGCCATAAAATAAGTCATCTCGAGTAAAGGAACAACTTTTGTTTTTTATTGAAAATGAAAAACCTTCAGTATCCAAAACCGAAACAGAAACAATGTTTTTGCTTATAGCAGGTACATAGTAGCAATTTTATACAACCAAAACTAAACCAGATGGAAGAGACAAGTTATTTGTTCCTAGGGCTAATGCAGTAACTCTTGCTCCATTTCCTACACGTAAGTCCACTTGCCCCTTCTCCAAGCTTCTACTGCTGCTTAGGCCCTGCATATTAGTACAAATATGAGCACCACAGCCGGTATCAAGTACCCATGAAGTAGAACTTGTTGAAGCAACATTTACTTCGATAACAAAAATACCTGAAGGAGCGTCATACTGCTTCTTCATCTTCTTGTAATCTTCCAAATATTACTTGAAGTTTCTTTTCCAATGCCCTTGCTCGTTACAGTAATTGTAAACGTCCTTTCTAGATGGGCCAGGCCTGGTTCTGGGTATGGATGTGGCTGGCTCCTTGTTCACAACCGGGTCAGCTTTAGCCTTTCTCTTACCCTTGTCCTTCCCACGTTTCTTAAACGATTTACCCCCTTGCACTAAGAGT
Organism: Lepidium sativum; assembly: GCA_023374145.1. Taxonomy (NCBI): domain Eukaryota; kingdom Viridiplantae; phylum Streptophyta; class Magnoliopsida; order Brassicales; family Brassicaceae; genus Lepidium; species Lepidium sativum. The sequence goes on along the minus strand of JAKUCM010005422.1, from coordinate 34,044 downwards.
ACAGGCGGGGCGCCCTTCTTGACATTCGACTATGCTGTCTTAAGCATTCCATGCAGCTCAGTCAACGTCTTCGTCATGCTGTTCATATTATAGTTCAATACAAGCTGATGATAACAAGACGGCAACATCTGAAGTATGATGTCCGTAGCCAACTCTTGGCTAATGGGATAGTCTAGTTTAAGCAGATTATCAATATAACCCATCATTCTCATGACATAACTACTCATCAAACCATCCTTCAATAGTTTGCATTCGATGAGAGATTTCACCGTTTGGTATCTCTCATATCGTGCATGTTCCTGAAATATTCCCTTCAGGCCAGTCACGATCTTGATGGACGACACCACATTCTCGTACTGTACCTGCAGTTCCGAGATCATGGTCGCAAGCATCAAGCATTGCACATCTATCACATCATTGGAATGCTTATCCCAAGCATTCCTAGCTGCAATAGTGGTATTGGCAGCCGGTCTAGGAACGCTATGAGTCATCAAATGCAAATAAGCAATCACACAAGCCGACACTACGACCGATCAGACCAGTGGTACAAAAAAACAGTATTAGTTCAATTAAATTAATTACTGGTTTGTTTTGGTAACACTAACAAGAGATAGTTAATTTTTTGATTAATTTATACCATCAATATTCTATTTTATGTATCAAATTAAATTTATAATTAGATTATAGTGTGTGAAGTGATTTTCATCTAGTGATAAATGGTAAGCCTATTGAAAACATATACCATCACACATTTATAGATCAAATTTTATTATCGGTATTACTTAGAAACTAGGCTAATAAATTGGCAAGTTGTAGCCTAGTGTTGACAAAAAAAGAGTTTACAATGCAGTTAAATTTCATTTGAATCATGAGACTCTAGGTGAAGTCTAATATTTTTACATCTTTTAAAAATCTAGAATTATTTTTTCTTAAAAACCTTTAATATTTTCACAACTTAATACTTCTATACAAATTAAACTTTCAAAAACAAAAGAAAAAGGAAAAGAAACCACAATACCTATACGATAACCAACCTATGATGTCCGACTCTAAGCAATTCGATATTTTGTTTATGATCTAATAAATTTTGTTAGTTTAATGTGATTCACTTGTATGAATTAATTTTAATTTTTCTACTTCATAATTATTTATACTAAATATGCACCCGCACAAAAGCGCGGCACACAATTATATATATAAAAGCAGAGTTGTCTCTTCTGGTGCTGACACATCAGCATGACACCTCATCTAAAAAAGACCAATTAAATTGCTTGATCAATCCAACTCATCAAAAACTAACTCCCCTCCACTACTTAACCTTCAAGTAACAATTACTCTTCACGAATCTGTTGCAGCCGTTATTCACCTTTGTAACACTTCCTTCCATGTCTGCTTTAAACTCTTTCTCCAGATACTGCTTTAGTTCCTCGGCAGACATGACTTTCTCAATAAAAATGCATTGTGCCATCACATTCTTTGAAACCAGAAACTCCCACGCCTGTGAACGTGAGCAGCCCGACGCACCAGGAATCACAACCACAACTATGTCCATAACCTACATGAATTTCCAACACATGTCAGCTGATACGTTTTTACTCTTATGCCTCTTTTGTAACCATTGCTATGTATGGTCGTTCTGTCTTATTTATATGCAGAGGTTGTCATGTACTGTTATATCACAAAGCATATCTGAAGTCTGCTACTGTGATGTTTAATACGTTCGTGTTTTTCAATCACAAATTTTTACTAATGTTTGTAACTAAATCGGGTCATTTTGTATTATCTCTTCTGTTATCAACAATAATTATGCCTTGTTCTCAATTTGGGTGTTGTATTTGGAAAATAATTTCATTAGTTACTTTACTTAAAAAAATACGTGATGTTGAATTCTAAAAATGATGAGTTGTCAACACTACTTAACCTTCAAGTAACCAATACTCTTCGCGAGACATTAACAATACAATAATTCAATTATTCTACATTAAAAGACATTAACCACTTCCACTATTAACTTAAATCACTATATACGTTTCTCTCTTATTACTATGGAGTCATTCTTATAATTAAATTTAAGGTAAAAACACAATAAATTTCATTTGGAATCCCAAAAGTTTCAGTCTTAAGGTTGAAATGTATTGAATTCTGTTAATCCATTCACCTTTGTACAAATAAGAAAGTATAACGTTTAATTGTTTCTCTTCCTACACTTACAGCTACAAGAAAATAATTAACACATATCTTAATTACTATGAACACACAATTAAAACATCGAGTGACTACTCAACTCTTCCAACTCATATCTATATAATCGTACATGACAACAACTTGTTCTATCTCCAGTAATTCATCCTAAATTACTATCATATGGCTTCTCAAACACCAAATTCCTCTGCTCTCATTCCAAAAAACATATCTCTCACTGAACTTGTGGTGGGGAAAACAATGCAGCATGTCATGGTCCGCATTTTACGTATGTGGGAGGCACGAAACCCCAAACAGAACGGAGCTCTCATTATCCTTGATTTCTTACTATTGGATGAAAAGGTACGAAAGTCGTCTATTATGGGTTTAATTTTGATAAAAAAGGATGTAGCCAACATCTCCACTAACATAAAACTCTACCTACAACAAAAATCAAAGTAATTATGTGCCCTACCTGCTTAACGTTTTCTTTTAACATAAAATGTGCTAATATAGTTTTCTATGTTTCAACTAATGTACTTAATGTACAAAAGTCATTCCCGTCGAAGTTCAGTACTTTACACATCCTTTTCGCCTATCCATACATATTCAGGAAACCGTAATGCAAGGGTCCATCTACCACCGTTGCATGGAGAAATTCAAAAACCAACTCGAAGAAGGCAACGTTTATATACTTAACAACTTTGAGGTTGTCCCCAACTATTCTCACTACAATATCACAAATCATCCATTTACTCTCCGGTTTCTCGATAAAACTACTGTCAAGAAAGTTGATGACGAAGTTTCATTGATCAAAACCGAGAAATTTTGTCTCCAAACTTCAAAACAGTTCCAAACATTCGCGGATACTAACATTCATTTGTTTGGTAATTAAATTCATCCCCTATCAATATTTCTATACATTAAAATTGTACCTATATTTTTGATGTCCTCTCTATTGTGTAGATGTGGTGGGAAAAATTCTGGAAATTTAAGGCTCTAACGTCCAAGACTCAACCTCAGCCCAAAAAATTATCCTACTACTCTTGCTTGAAGAGTTCTTCTCTAATCTTACAAACATTAATTATTCCCACATCTATAATAACATCTTCTCTAAATTATGTTCCAACAACAATAGTACAGTCCGTGTTACCCTTTGGGGATGGACAAGCCACAACTTTTCGTAAAGCACTCCATGACACAGGTGGTAAAAAAGGTGTTGTTGTCTTGACTTGCTGAACCCAAATACCTTCATAGGTAACAAAAAAACCCCAATAATATTTGCAATCAATTTATACTTACAATGATTGCCCTTTTATTTCTATTACAATTGTCCACATAGTAATTCAAAAATAGGAGGTTTGACGTATGAGTTCGAATTTGGAACGTACATTATTACTAATAAATACTGCGTATGTTTCTCCATTCTCACTACATCCCTCCACATCCATGATTTCATGTGCCACCCTCTTACATCCACAAACAAGTGTTCATAATTAATTACAGGGAAACTTTACTTAAACTCAAGCAGCTCAACAAAAATATATATGAATTATGGCTTACAAGCTATAGAAGAGTTTATGACAAGGTAAATAATTTCTCTGACCAGCTCATAATGTCAATATTCATTGCTCTCCATTTGAATATGTTACTACTCCCCTGATTCATTTATTATTACTTCTACTATGCAGAATGGGAATAGAAAAGAACTCCTCAGCACCTGTCATCCTTCAAGAAAAAAATGTATTAGCCAGTATGGAAACTTGGGATGTTAAAAAAATGGTGGAATACATATCGAGCGGAGCAACCAAGGTATTTAATACTTATTACTTTACCTACTTCTTTTAAAAGGAAAAACACAATAATGGAATGAAAGTTTTATCTTCAAGGAACGAGAGGTGATTTATCAAGCTAAAATCACCGCCTTTTTCTACCCGTAACGGATGGAAATATTTGTCCTGCACTTCATGCTCAAGGAAATTAGAAAGTCACGACGACACCTTGACATGCTATTCTTGTCAAAAAACCATCATAACTGGAGTTGCAAGGTCTCTCCTCCGTAAAATAATCAAGTTTGTTATACTATTATACTATGCCCACCAACTCCCCTCTTACTCTCTACTTACAATATTCTTTTCTTACCGGGTTTAGATTAGAACTAGATGTCAAAGATTCTGAGTCTGCAGCAATATTTGTTTTATTCAATCGAGATGTTAGAAAACTATCACACACCACAATATAATAGCTCATGCTATCAGAGGTAACCTTTTAAATATATAATTCTCCTCAAAACAATTTTAAATAGCGACCATTATACATTCTATTAAATGACGAGAATTCAAACATGAAATGAAAGACCAAGATGCTTCTAATCTTACAGTCATTCCACAAAGCCTTTACGAAATTGTTGGGAAACAAATGGAATTTCAAGTCCGAATCACAAAGTACAACTTCAAAGCATCGAACCAAACATTCACTGTCTCTAGGATTCTCAAAGAAAATTTACTCGAGGATGTAAATTCTGTACTACAAACGTACTGCCTCATTCTCCACAAATTGTAGATTGAAATTAATATAGTTTTCTTTAAAAAACAGGGCAAATCAAGCAAGGATAAACGGAGTATGAAAGAAGAGAGCATCAAAACAGAAGATGGCGTCAAGCTACCTACTTTTGTAACGGAGGAAGATAAGAAATCCAAAAAAATACGTTACGAATGATTGTCTTAACAACCTAAGTTACCTAAATTACTATCTCCAAGCTACTTGGTTTTGTTTTTCTCAGTTCTTTAATTTCGTCCAGAATAAATTAAACACTCTAGCTTTCATGAATCAATTGCGTTTCAATCAACCAATAAGTTCTCTCAATCAACCAATAAGACTATAAGATTAAAACAGCTCATCAATTGGTTGTTAATACAACTCATCATTTATTTGTGCTAACTAAATTGACGTTTAAAATCATCATCTCTTCAGCTTCTTCAACGTTTCCCTTCCTCTTATAATTACAACTAAGATGAAATTGTGTGACGTACACTAACCAAGACAAAAAAAAATATTGAGTCTATATCTATGATTTTGGTGATAAAGACGACGATGGTGACGAACTTGAGAATAATACACATGAAAAGAAACAGAGAGAGAGAAAGAGAGGCAGCTTGAAATCTCACACTAATACACATGAATCCAAAGGGAAGAACGAAAATGGATCATAGGTTTTCACTGGTATGTTTTGTTCTCATTCTTCATTTCAAAATTTCACTAACAAAACCACAAACTTGATTTTGAACTTGACAAAGCTAGATTTCTTTAAAATAAATATGATATATCACGATTTTAAAAAAGAAACATGATTTTGAATACATTTGATTCCCAAAACAGTTGTGATTGACTTTTGAAACAAATTACAGAAATTTGTTTTAAAGGTTCTTCGATTTTGAGTTGTAATTTATTTGAGATTTTTTGTTATTGCAGGTCAAATGAGACTAGCCCTATCCAGAAATGTGAGAAGAACATATTGTTTGGAAAATTAAATATACTCATCGAAAGAATGGAACATGCAAGTTCGGTATGAGAAGTGCAATATTCAAAATTTATTTCCCAAACCAATCCAAATATTTGATTAGATGGAGGAATTATCGGTACATGTTCGGAAAGTTCGGAAAGAAGTTTGAATTTTTTAGATTATTAGAAAATAAATTTAAGGTTTACAAAAAGATGTGAAAAGTACAAGACGATATAGTGTGTGGTATACTATATAGAGAAATATGCAGCTAACACTTAGAACATTAAAATTATTTTGATCCATTATGTAATCAATACAAAAATATATATATATATAGAAAATATAATTCTTTAATATACATAAATTTTACAAAATTATAATGTTAGATCTTTTAATTAAACTACTAATTATACCATAACTTTTGCCAAAATAATAATATATGCATGCTTAATCATCTAGATTTTTATACAAATTGCTCATTTTTTGGATAATGAGACAACATAAATGTTGAAACAAATTTGATGCAAACATATTCAGAAAGTTTTAGGACATAACGAATACCCAAAGGAAATTATGGTATTCAAATACATATTCTCCATTCTTTCTACTTCCTGTTTAAAATTAATTATTAGAGTTATATTGGAAATTGTATTTCCCATTCCGAAAATACATAATGCTTCCTGCTTATGCAACGAGACTAGACTGTTTGTTACTCGTTTAGGTGAAAAGGTACTTGAAGCAGAGAAACTAACCGGCACCAATGTCAAGAAAAAGGTGTTTATACCAAGGATCATCATGACAACGACAAATACAAATTGTCCATATAAAATGCGAAGACGACAATTCCCTATTAGAGTTTTTTATGCAATGATAATAAACAAAAGTCAAGGCCAAAGTTTACAAAATGCGGGTATCTATCTACCCAAGCTTGTATTCAGTCATGGCCAACTCTATGTTGTTTTATCTCGCTTCACATCAAAAAAAGGGCTACGAATTTGGAGTGCCACCACACAAAAAGAAAACAAATCAGCCATTAAAAATATCGTATACAAAGAGATTTTCAACAACTTCACTATCATGCAACATGTAATTTCATATACAATAAATACCCATATTGATGTATGTAAGACTACAATGCTGTAATTTCAGTGTTTCTATATTCTACAGAAAGGAACCGAGAAGAACAAATTCAACCAGTTCAACATGGCCAATATTCATCAAAGTAGTCTCGACTGTTGACAAAATATTCAGCCGAAATATTGTTCATCAATATTTAAAACATTTGTTTATCTTTCCGTAATAAACCTCTCATAATTTTCCTAAAATAAAAAAAATTGCAACAAAATGACATAAATTAAAAAATGATCTCGCCGCGTAGCCGCGGGCACTTACCTAATTTTATAATAATATCATGTATTTTTAGCTATTATTTGGAAACACAGGATATTTATAGTATTAATTTAAAATGTTGTTCCTCTCCTTTTATGCAGTTATCAATGTTTAAATAAATAAATTAAGTTTGTAAATTAATTCGTGGCCTCTGGTCGGTCTGACGTGGAGAGTATCGGTAGCAATAAGAGAGTTTAGTGGAGCCCACTCTGAATTTAAGAATTACACTTGAGGAATGAATGACACGTGAGCCTCTCTATCTTCCAGAAGGTTACATCAGAATAATTTGATAATTTAATGTGCTATCTGAATCAGCTATTCGTTATATTATATGAAGATTTGATTCATGATTTTAGTATTTTTATAGTGGATAATCGAATACAATTTTTATATGCTAAACACGTAGATGTTTATAATCTATATTTAAAATATTTGTACTCTTAATTGAAGACCATATTATTATTTCACAAGGAAATGAAAGAGATTGAAAAGCGAATAGTCTTCGTGAGGAGATCGATTTCATTCATTCAATATATAAAGAGATTATAGTTCTTAATTTAAATGATTAAAGCTTAAATAATAGGTTATCTTTACAACTAAATTACAAAATGAACAAGAATATCTATTATATTCTAATACTCCGTCGAATTCTTAGTCATGAAATAACACCAAGATTGAACTTAAATTGGCTGAACAGTTGTGTTGGTAATCCTTTGGGAATATATCGGCATATTGATGTGTTGCAGGGACGTGGACGATACGAACTTTTCCTTTGGCTACATTTTCTCGTACAAAGTGTATGTCAATTTCGATGTGTTTAGTTCTTTGATGTTTGACATGGTTGTTGGAGAGGTAAACAGCACTGATGTTATCGCAGAACACTAAAGTAGCTGTTGTGATGGGGCTATGCAGATCCAGTAGAAAGTTGCGCAACCAACATGTTTTGGATACAAAATTTGCTACAGCTCTGTATTCGGTTTCTGCGCTTGATCGAGAGATTGTTACTTGAAGCTTTAAGGACCAAGAGATAAGGTTATCACCAATATATACACAGTAGCTAGATGTCGATCAGCATTCAAGGAAGTCGATGTTGACAGAGTGATGTAAAGCCCCTGAGCTGAGTGACCCTTAGTGTATCGAATGATGCGGTGAAGAACATGAAGGTGGCTTTGTTGTGGATCATGCATAAAGAGACACACTTTCTGCACTGCATAGCTGATGTCTGGGCGGGTAAACGTGAGATATTGAAGAGCTCCCGCTAAGCTACGATACAGAGTCGGATCTGTTAGTGGGGAACCATTTTCAGCTGTGAGTTTGAAGCTCATATCAACTGGAGTAGCAATAGTTTTGCAGTCTGACATTCCAGCTCTTTTAACTATTTCATGTGGATACTTTTCTTGATGTAAAAACAGTCTTTTGTCATATTTTACAACATCAATGCCTAAGAAGAAACTTAACTCTCCTGTGTCTATAATTGGAAATTCTGTCTTTGAGCTTCTTATTATTGACTGTTGTAGTGTCGTTGTTGAGGCAGTGAGAACTATGTCATCAACATATAGCAGTAAATAAGCAATGTCACTGCCCTTTTTGTAAACAAATAACGAGTGATCAATGTTGCTTTGCTTGAAACCCTAATTGTTTGATATATCCTGCAAAAAAAGCATTCCATGCTCTTGGAGCCTATTTCAATCCATAAATTGCCTTGTTGAGTTTGCAGATATAATTCGGATGTTTAACATCGACAAAACTGGGAGGTTGTCACATATAAACCGTTTCTTCGAGATTACATGAAGAAAGTTATTTTGAACATCCAATTGAGTGATTGGCCAGTTTCTCTCAACCACAAAATGCAATACTGTTCTTATTATTGCAGGCTTTACAACGGTACTAATTTTCGTTAAAATCAACACCTTGCTCTTGAGATTTACCGTTTGCAACCAGACGAGACTTGTATCTCGATAAGGACCCATATGCATTGTATTTATGATTATACAGCCAAATAACATTTATAATATTTGTACTTGTAGGTGGAAGTACCAAACTCCAAGTCTTGGTTTTAATAAGAGCATCATATTAATCAGTCATCGATGCATTCCAATTTGGATCCCGTAACGCTTGCTTGTAACCTTTCAGAAAAGGTGAAATTACAGAGATATTGAGGGAAAGAATCTGTGTTGGCTTGCGAATTCCTCTTTGGAGACGAGTTACCATTTGTTGAGATTTTACGACTGGTATAGGTGTTTGAGTGTGGATTGTTGGATCTGGAGAACTGATGAGTTGTTTCTTCCTCTGCCTCTGTTTCTATTGTCGTTGCGTCCTTTTCCTTTATTGTTGTACATATGCTGATTTTTGTTGTCGTTGTGTGTTGATGCAGGTTGAACAACACTGGTGATTAGAACTATTGATGAAGAAGAATGATCATTGTGTGTCAGATTTGGCTTTGCAGGACGTTTCAATCGGTCTTCTTCATCATGTAGCATGTCAGTGACATCATCAAAGGTAAGGAAAGGTTAACGATGCTTGATGACATTGATGATGTTGTCGAATTTTTCATTTAGACTATTTAGAACATATATGACTAATGTTGTGTCTTGAATTGGAGCGTTGACATTGGCCAGAGAATCTGCATTTTTCTTCATGTCTCTGCAATAGTCTGCAAACTTCATGTCTATGATTTCCTTAGTGCATAAACCGTTGTCAAGTCGTAGAGCTCGAGCATCTTTATTGTTGCGAAATTTGTGTTCCAGGCAAAGCCAAATTTCCCTTGTTGTTGATCCTGTCACGAAGGAGCTTTGAAATAGTTTCGGTGTGAGAGTTCCATAAAGCCATAGCTTTACTATACCGTCTCGTTTTTGCCAAGTAACATTGTTGTCATTAGCAGGGATAAGAGTGTTGTCTATGTGTCTGAAGACTTCATAGTTGAGGTAGTGCGTTTGAAAGAGCTCACTCCATGCATCATAATTATTCTTTTCTAGGTCGAGGAGAATGGGAATGTGCGACTTGATGTTTGAAACAGCATATGCTTTGTCGGAAACAGGTGCAGCTGCAGCAGCCATGAAAGAAGAGAAGAGAAAGAAAGAAAAAAAAAATATTTGAACAAGAGAAGAGATCATGAGAAAAATGGCTCTGATACCATGTAAGAGATTGAGAAGTGAATAGTATCTTTGAGAAAATCGATTTCATTCATTCAATATATGAAGAAATGTTGCACAAACAATATATATGAAAAAAACCAATAAAATAAACATCAAAATAAAATATTTTTTAATCAAAAAATGAGATAACGTATATATAAATTATTATATAGAGCGATAAACGAAATGATCTTCATTGAAGATACACGAATGTTACAAAATTTTAAGTTAAGTGAAATATTGAAAAGTAATGAAGCAATTTGTTATGTGTTTTTAATTAAAAACAAAGAGGAAAATGATTAAGAAACTAATATTAATGATATAAATACTAGTTTATATAGAATATGATGGAATTCTTTCACAAGAAATAGAAGAAAGTTGTTGATAGGCCTGACCATGAGAAAATGTTGTTTTATGTGTTTCAACAATCAAAACCATGTCTATCTTACTAATAACATTGGATAAAAACTTGTTTATGCGAATATCAATTTGGTTAATGTAAAAAAAATAAACTATGAATAAACAAAACCATAAAATGTGTACAAATTCTGAATAATATTTATAGGCTCGATCAAAAATTACTCGATTTCCTAGATACTTTTCAAACAATTTTGGATATAGCTTTGCTAAATGGCAAAAAAATTCTCAATTCGTCAAATTTCGAAGTAAATATTGTTTCAAAAAACCATGAAGTGTGTACAAATAATTAAAAATATTTATCAACTCAATCAAACAGTGTGTTTTGCTTCTTCTTTTGGTCCAGAAAAGTGTGTTTGGTGATTGATCAAAACTTGTACAAACAATATATATGAAAGAAATCGATAACATTAACATTGAAATTTTTTTTTCAATCGAAATATGTGGCAACAAACAAAATAATTCTCATTTAAGATTGAAAGCAATTCGAAAAAACAAAGATTGGAGCAATTTTTATGTATTATTTATTCGAAAATGAAAATGGCATGTCACAAAAAGTGGGAAATGACTAAGAAAATTATAATATGCTAAACAGATCATTTTACTGCCAATATTATTAAATAAAGAATGTGGTGGATCATGATCATATTATGGCCAAGTCACCTTCAACAATCATGTTTTCCGGAATTATTATATATATATATATATATATAAGACTATTAAATTTCCTAAAATTGAATTTCGGTGGTAAGAACTAGAGAAATATGAATATTGAATCAGGAAAAAATAATAAATATTATATGTGTCTTAACGAAAAGAATCCACTTTTAAGTTTTGAATTGTGTATATAAATATAGCCAACTCATTCACATTGATTATAAGCTCTTTCTCTCTTTGAAACACATTTGGTTAAGTAATTTATCTCTAGTTTCTCTTTAGTCTTGGCTAGATTGAAAATGGTTGGATTTGGATCCAAGTACGAGTGTTTGTTCTTTGGTAATACACACATTTAAACTCTCTTTATCTTCAACCTTATTTAGTTCTCCATCTAAATTTTTCTTCCTTCTTCTGTTGTTGAAGCTGTCTTTAGACAATCAAGTAAACTCTTGTGTTTGTTTTTGTTATTGCAGATTTGGACGATACTTTATACCCTTTAAGCATCGGAATCAACTTAGCTTGTCGAAAGAACATCCAAGGTAAAATAAACTAACATTTGAAGATCTAATCTTTCTTAATCATTAACTGCTATATAACTGAATTTCTTATCTGTTTATTTTCGTTATCTGCAGAGTTTATGCTTAACCAACTTGGAATTGAAGAGAGTGAAGTTCCAAAGATGTGTTTAGATCTTTACAAAGAATATGGAACCACCATGGCTGGTCTCAAGGTAACTCATATTAGTCATCTTCATCTGAACATATTTAATCATAGACCTAACTTGATTCGTGTTTACAGATTCTTGGTTACGAATTCGACAACGATGAGTTTCATGAATCTGTCCATGGAAGACTTCCATACGAGAATCTCAAACCTGATCCAGTTCTTCGTAACCTTCTTCTCTCTATGCCTCAGCGTAAAATCGTAAGTTTCTTTACCATCGTCAACTTTTTTACTCTTGAGTTCTCTACTGAGTCCTTTTCTGATCATCTGTTTTTGTTTTATCCCAATCAGATCTTTACTAACGCAGACAAAGCTCACGCAACACGAGCTCTTAACAAGTTGGGTTTAGAGGATTGCTTTGAAGGAATCATTTGCTTTGAAACGCTTAACCCTTCTTCTGATTCAAAGACTCAAATCCTTTGTAAACCTTCTGTTGAAGCCTTTGAAGCTGCAATTCGTATGGCAGACATTGCAGATCCACGCAAAACGGTATTAGAAAGTTCACATGGATCTTTCAACAGTTTCAGTTACCAAACTCAAAAGTCTCAATCTTTTTCTTTTCAGATGTTCTTCGATGACAGTATTCGTAACATCGCTAGTGCTAAAGCAACAGGGCTAAAAACTGTGTTTGTGGGGAACTCAGTGCTAGTTCCAGGTGCAGACTATGCACTAAGCAGCATTCATAACATAAAGGAGGCAATACCTGACTTATGGGAAGACAACAAAGATGAGATGCTCGAGCCTATTGTTCAGCAAGCTGCGGTTGCAACCATGGTCCATGCTTAAGGAGAGAATCTTATAAGATTCCCAAACTGATTGTACTTTTTAACTCATGTATCGAAAATAAGTATACAAAACAAAGATCATTTGGCTTCCTCAACAATCATAAAAGCAAAAAACAGAACAAAGAGTGCAATTACAATTCATTCAGTTAATGATGATTTTCAAGCTTCCATTGGGAGCTCTCCACAGGCATAGATTCTACAACCTTTCTTGGGAACATTCATTGCGCGTGTCTCCTGAGCCTCAAGAGTCCTCACAAGCTTCATACCTTCAAGCACTTGTCCAAACACAACATGTTTGCCATCTAACCATGAAGTCTGCAACAGAACAGAAGAAAAATCAGAACTAAAATTTAAAGGCAAAGATATGGAAAATAGATAACTTAAAAGATGACGTGAAGAGTGTTACCGGGACAGTGCAAATGAAAAACTGGCTTCCATTAGTATTAGGACCAGCGTTTGCCATGCTCAAGATTCCAGGTCCGGTATGCTTCACTACAAACACAGAACACAATAAATACAAAGCATCAATAACCTCGAAGAAGCACAGTTAACCAGAATATGTTTCTTTGTCAATAACACTCACAGTCAAAGTTTTCATCTTCAAAGGTGGAACCGTAAATACTAATACCACCAGTACCCTGTGAGGCCATATCGATTATAAGTATTCAGAAAGAAGATCAAATAACAAGATGTAATTTCACAAAACGAGAAACATACATTTCCCTCAGTGAAATCACCTCCTTGGATCATGAAATCCTTAATAATACGATGGAACGACGAACCCTTGTATCCGTATTTCTTCTCACCTGAAGAAAAACCAATGGTATTGTTTATTTACAAAGTCCCAAACTTCAATAAGACTGAATTTTTACAGTTAAGAGACAGAGATGTTACCAGTACACAAGACACGGAAGTTTTCAACAGTTTTAGGTACAACTTCACCAAAGAGACCCATCACAATTCTTCCAGCGACTTCACCTCCAATTTCAACATCAAAGTAAACCTTGTTTGTCACTTTAGCTTGAGGCTCTATTACTTCTTCTTCCTCCTATAAAACAAATACACATGTTCACATTCAACACAAATCCATAAGGAGATCAAATTATTATCATTTTTGGAGAAATCTTACAGCAGCCATGGCTTTAACACAAACGCTTCTCTGGTGCTTAGTGGTATAAGCTCCGGAAATTTTCTCAATTGGAAAAGTTGAAACATAGTGAAATCTCGAAGAAAGAACACTTCCAGATGAACGAGCTCCAAAGCAAACTGATTTTGCAGAAGCTAACTGTGCCTTAACACCCAAACCTATCTACACATAAAACCAAACAAAGAGATTTCAATCCAACTACTCACAAAAAGTGCATTATTATCCGATTAAATTTCGTCTTAGCTCACTATTTTCAATACTAAAATCCAGTAATAGCCAGAGCAGACGTCATTGCTAGCAGAGTGATAAAAAAGGTACAGACTTTTACGAATTCATATCATAAATCTCGAAGAAAACTGAAAACCCAGTAAATGTAAGATTAAAATACGAACCTGTGAGATGGAACGAGAAGCGTGAACCATCTGAACTGAAGACAAAGAAGCCATTGTTGACTTTTGTTGATTAGCTTTGACAACAGACTCTAGTTTGCAGATAAGCGAACCGCTTCGAGCCTTGTTTTTAAGTTAGCAAATATGGATTGGTGGTATCCTTCACACCTAAAACTAACTTACGCCTTATGATTGCGACGACTGGGCTTGTTTGATAAATACTAGGCTCAGCCCAACAAGGTAATCTCTTGAGAAACTAGGCCTATTTGATATATACTGGATCCAGCCCAATAAGATAATCTTTTTGACAGCTAGGCCTATTTGATATATATTATAGGCCCAGCCCAACAAGATAATCACTTGGTTATACATAAACTTGGCGGTTTAAACTAAAATTAGACCACTATCGGCAGATTTTAGGAGATTTCTTAGGTTAAATATGATTAAAAATAAATCATAATTTAATGAAAAATGGGAGAAACGTTTTGTGTTTTAAGAAATGCTGACGTAGCAATGTTTGGTTGGCTAAAAAAATAATATAAAAAGTGAAAAAGGGGAAAATCTCTCGCGTCTCTCTCTCAATCTCTATCTCGTCTCTCTCTCAATCTGTCGCGAAAATCACCGACCCTACGCTCCCATCGACGATTCGAAAATCGGCGACCCAAGGTCCCATCAGCGAATCAAAAATCGCCTACTGAGGCACATGCTGCTCATCTCCTTCGTATGCAGGTTGCTCCGGAGCATTTTGGTCACAAAGAGCAGAAATTGATTCACAATCGCCATCGAAGGTGTAGTTATGAGGACTCAAAATCAGAGTCATTGGACGTTGTATCAAGTAATTTTGAGGTTAGTTTTAGTATGTGTTAGCTTGAATCGATTTGATATTGAAATTAGGAATTAGTGTTTGTTAGATTTGATATATTAGGGTTTTGGTGTTTTAGGGAAAAGTGTTGATTCGTTGTTTACCCTCTTATTATAGTAATTAGAAGCATTTAGTCCTCATTTAGTGATTGTTTCCCATGATTTACGGATTTAGAAAGTAGGGTGTGTGTTGAATGCATGACAAGAAGGTTATCTGCAATTGTGTGTGTGTGTTAAATGCTAACCACAATTGTTCTTTGTATTAACTCCAACCTAATTTGTGCTTATAAAATGAACTCTCAACCTAGTCTAATTAAAAACAACTCTGAAAAACAACCTTCCCTAAATGAATCCTTATGATAACTCGGCTAGCTTCATGGATCTTTTAAGTAGTCAACAAAGTTCCCCATTCCTTCAGCCAAGTAGGTATGAGACGCCATCACCAAGTTCTGTTCTTGGTGAATCTGAAGGTGGAACCCGTACAGGAAGCAAGAGAATTTCTTGGACAGTTTGTGAAGATTTTATCTTAATATATGCTTGGTTAAACACAAGTAAAGATATCATTGTAGGGAATGAGCAAAGAAGAGAAGCTTTCTGGCTGCGGATTGCTCAGTATTTTGCTGCAAGTCCAAATGCTGATCCTATGAAACCGAGGAAGTCAGGGTAGTGCAAAATAAGATGGAACAAGATCGATGAGATGATATGTAAGTTTGTGGGTTCTCACCAAGCTGCAACAACTCAAATGTCAAGTGGAATGAATGATGATGATCTCATCAAGTTGGCACATCAGATTTTTGAGAATGACTACAAGAAGAAGTTCACCTTGGAGCACGCTTGGAGAGCATTAAGACATGACCAAAAGTGGTGTGCTCTGCATACTACAAAAGAAACAGAGAAGCGTAAAAGAAGAAAGAGTGGATCCGACAATGTTTATTCCTCTGAAGCTTCCCTAGATGAAGGAGAGTCTCAGGCTACTGAATCTTGTCGACAAGGTGTGAAGGCTGCGAATAATAAAGGAAAGAGGGCTACTGAAAATGATAATAAATCATTGGAAAGGATTCAAAGATTATGGGATGTAAGGCAAAAGGACTTTGCCTTGAAGCAACAAGAACATGCTTTGACTGATAAATTAACAAACAAAACTGCTTGAGTGTATTCTAGCTAAAACAGAGCCCTTATCTGAAATTGAAGAAGAACTTAAGTTGAAGCTAATTAAAGAGATTTTGTTTTGAATTTCATATGTTTGAATCTGTAAACTTTGCTTTTAGTATGTGTTTGTTTTCGTTTGGCTTTTGCTTTCAGTTTTCAGTTTATGTTTTGTGTATTATAGTAAAATGCTTGAATATGTAATCAGTCTATTTTGTGTATTATAGTAAACTACATAATTCTATTTTGTGTCAAAGTGTCGCATCTTCAGTTTCTTTTTTCCTGATGGAAACAAGTGTCGCATCTTCTGTAGGGAATGGACATTGCGATTTCAAAGTGTCACTGTCGGAATGCTCAATGTTCTTACCCTTATTGCATCAATGTCTGAGCTTGATGAGGTATTGCACCCCATTCTCCTTGTTCAAATTTAGGAACTTTGTGTATTATAGTAAACTTTCTGTGACAGTTTTAGCGCTGCTTGCTCGTCTTCGAGTGCTGGTTCAACAAGTAAGTTCACTCTTTTTTGTTTGTCTACCTAATCAAAAGAGCATTGTGGGCAGCTTCTTACCATTGTGGACAGCTTCTTACCATTGTGGGCAATAAGTAAGTTCACTCTATATATGTTTCTCACAGAAAGCTTTGGAGAGGATTGATGTTGGAGAACATTTTCCAGTTTATGGCATTTGTCTTGGATTTGAGCTTATGTCAATTATCATAAGTCAGGTCACTCTTCTCTTCTTTCCTTCTGATGTTTGGTGAATTAACTATTAGAAATGGTATTTGTATAATTTAGTGCAATTTGGAGACGTCATTTCAATGTCTCTCAATCTCTGTACAATATGGTTAAACAAAACAATTTGTCACTCCCTTTTAATTCAATTTATGTACCTGTGTACTTCACAAATTTTATTGCTGATGTCTCAGCAGTTGTTATATCTATATGCTTTCTGAGATGGTAATGAATTGTTACAACTTCCCAGTGGGGTATTACACCAGCAAAGTTTTAAGGCAATTCTGCTTTGTCTAGTTTCTTTGAAATCATTACAACCTGCATTGATGAAAACAGTAAGGTAATGTGTATTTACTATAAACCATGAAGGCTCTCTAAATTACAGAATATTTGTTCCATAGTTTGAATGCTGGTTATATGCTTACTACCTAGATCAAGAGAGAACCATTGAATTGGCGCATACTTGTCTAGAATCCTGTCTAGATCAAGAGAGTTTATATGGTTCAAAGGTTGCAGAGTTTCTCAGGTTTCATGCTTAGAGATTTTTCTCTGGTTTCAGGCTGACCATATGCTTCTTTATTAACGTTTCAGAGGTATAGCTCCTCACATAGATGGATCAAGTGACATCGAGAAAGCTGAGGTTACTCAATCGGAGAGTCATCGACCGATCTCCATAGTCATCGTCATTGGTACTTTACTCTTTCTACATCTATCGATATCTCTTATATATCTTTACTCTTTCTACTTTTGTTTTCTCATGGAGCTGCAGCTATGCAAGCAATTCTTGGAAGTTTTCTCTGGTTTCATGCTCAGAGGTAAGATGATCTGTTTCTTTTGGTCATTTTAAGGCGTGTGTAATGATAGATTGTTTGACTCTGCATGTATTGTCTGTAAAGAAGACAAAAAGGTTCACGGATTGAAAGAAGGATCAAGGGTCACAGACTGAGAGAGAAGACAAAAGGCTCACAGAGTGTCTATGTTTTGTTTGCTTATGCTCACGGAGTGTCTATAATTTTGGTGGATTCTTTTGTAAGATTTTGTAAACAAGAATCAATTTCTATTCTACTATAAATATGATCACTCTTCTTCTCACTTCATACCAAAAATCTATCTTCTCTTCTTCATTTCCTCTTACAAAAATAAACCAAAACCTCTTAGTAAAAAATAGCCTTCTCTATTTCAATTATTTCTATCTAATATGGTTTCGTTTTCCTGGGATGAGTTAGCGGAAGCGTTGAATGAAGAATTCGATAATCTTTTCTACGAAGAATTGAATACTTCTTTGTACTCTTACAATGATAGTATAGCAACTCCAAGATCGAGGAAAAAAAGAATCCATATTGAAAGGCATCGTGAAGAAGGACACATCAAGTTATGGAATGACAATTTTGCTGAAAATGCAACTTTCCCGCATCCTATGTTCCGACGTCGTTTCAGAATGAATAAGTCACTATTAATTCATATTGTTGATTGACTATCTAATGAAATACCTTTCTTTCAACAAAGAAGATATGCTACTAGAATGTACTGTTTCTCGGGACTACAAAAGTGTAGTGCAGCAATTCGTATCCTTGCATATGGTTGTGCGTCTGATGTAGTTACGAATATCTCCGGATTGGTGAAACCACTTCCTTGAAGTGCATGGAACATTTTGTTGACAGAATCATTTTTTGCTTTGGAGATGAGTACCTAAGAAAACCCACCACATAAGATCTTCAAAGGTTGCTCGTTATTGGAGAGATGAGAGGATTTCCCGGCATGATGGGAAGCATTGATTGTATGCATTGGGAGTGGAAGAATTTCCCCACCGCTTGGAAAGGGAAATATTCTCGTGGTTCCGGTAAACCAACCATCGTTTTAGAGGCAGTTTCTTCTCAAGATCTTTGGATATGACATGATTTTTTTGGTCCACCGGGAACTTTAAATGATATCAATATTCTTGATCGCTCTCTGGTTTTTGATGACATATTATAAGGTCGAGCACCGAAAGTGAGGTATGTAGTCAACGGGAACGAATATCGTTGACTACATAGCCATTGCAAACTCGGTTTGCCATTGTTAAAAATCCAGCTCTTATTTGGGATAAGGCAAAAATCGGAAAAATCATGCGAGCATGTATTATACTCCACGATATGATAGTAGAAAACGAACGACATATGTATACTCAGTTAGACGTCAACGAATTCATAGAGGCGGAATCTTCTGGACGTACAATGGTCAATTTCACATATTCTACTAATATGCCTTCAAATCTCGTCGATATGATGGCCAGTAGATTTCGAATTCGTGATCGAACTATCCATGAACAATTGAAAAACGATTTGGTCAAGCATATATGGACCAAAATTTTCCACCAATTTATACCAAATTGTTTGTGTTTTATATTATTTATTATAGTGAAGAATATGTTTTACAAGTTTTAATTTGCATTAATAATTTAATAATTATGTTATCTAAAATTATTTTTATTTTTGAGCCAAACAAAAATACATTTATTAACCAGCCATTAATCAATTTATTAACAAAAATACATTTAGTAATAATTTTGCATTTATTTTTGAAACTCACTTTAGGAACCTACTATTAATCAACTTAGAAATTCAAAACCAAAATACATTTATTAATCAGCCTTTTTCTAATATAATAATAAAATATTACTAAGAAATTCTAGTTGAAAACTCCCAATAATCTTAAACATGTGTAATAAAAGGACATCACATCTCTCCTCTGACTCCCATTTTTGCTTTGCGTTAAAGTTAGTTTAGCTTTGCATAATTTTCCTCTTAACAAATTCAAATATAAAAATCTAATCTACACACATAAAACAATGCATCATCGATCTTCAAAATCTCAGCTATTGTTTGTCTCTCTCTGGCATCAGAATCATGAACTCAAGAAGTTTTGGATTCTTCTTTGCTTTGTTATCTCTCACAGTTGCTTACGATCCTGACACTCTTTAAGATCTATGCGTTGCAGATCGCAATTTAGGTATATATACATGTTTAAGCTCGAACGCGTTATTGAAAATTTGAATAAATTGTACTGTTGTAATTTGGATTATGCAGATATTGAAGTGAATGGATTTACTTGTAAGCCGGAATTAAACATAACCGCCACAGATTTCTTTTTCGCCGGGATCGGAAAAATCGCCGTCGTTATCAATACCGTTGGCTCCGCCGTCACGGGAGCAAACGTAGAGAAGATCGCAGGGCTCAATACACTAGGAGTTTCGCTCGCGCGTATAGACTACGCTCCTGGAGGTATAAACCCATCGCACACGCATCCACGCGCCACCGAAATGATCTTCGTATTAGAAGGCGAACTTGACGTTGGATTCATCACGACGGCGAACAAACACTTCGCTAAGAAAGTGAAGAAAGGAGAAGTGTTCGTATTCCCGAGAGGCTTGATTCATTACCAGAAGAATAATGATAAAGTGAAACCAGCGTCGGTGATCTCGGCGTTCAACAGTCAATTACCGGGAACACAATCGATCGCCGCCACACTCTTCACGGCCACTCCGGCGATACCAGATCCCGTTTTGACGAAGTCGTTTCAAATCGGAACAAAGGAAATCGAAAAAATCAAATCTAAGTTTGCTCCTAAAAAAGTCTAACAAATTTATGGATTATGATTCTTAGACCACTTCCGATGTGAACGTTAATGTGTATGAGCATCATTCTTTTATTAACCTTAACATTATTATCATAATATTTTAATAAAAAAATTTACATAATTAAATTTAAATATTTAAATATAAATTAAACCAATTAGAATGTAACAACATATAAGAAACTCTTGTTTAGAGTTTGGAAACCTACCTACTTATCTTTCTTCCTTTCTCATTTTCTTAATATTATAAAATGTTAAAAAACTCTTAACATCTTCTTGATAATGTTGGTCTATGATAGGTGGTGGATTTATTCAAAACAAAATATTAATATTTTAATTTTAAAATTTTATATTTAATCATTTTGTTCCACATCATCTAATGAATTTCTTCTCTTTCATCTATTTCTTAAAAATAATAAGTATTTTATTTATTTTTGATTATTTAAATGTTAAGAAAAGAACTTGGAGATCTCTTATATAATTTTTTTTTATTAATTGATTTTTCTTAAAGGAGAAAAAAAAATGAAAATAAAGGGATTATCCATTAGACTAAAGTCGCTAAGTGAAAGGGAGTGTTTAAAGCAACTCATATAAAGCCAAGCCTATAAACAGAGAGATCTCTCTACACAGCAAACACGAGCTGTACAATTAATTTTTACACTAGAAGCCGTATAAACCCAAACAACATAACTAAAGCCTACATTTTATAATATGTATGTAAACTCAAACTCAAAACCACATTTCATTTATCTATCCTGAGGTTATGACAAAGATGTCCAAGTTCTGGTCGTGATTCCATCCAATCCACGAATTTCATTTCTTCCGGCGACGTGCAATAGAGGTATGATCTGAATGTTATCAGGTAAAAGTAGCGCCTGTTCATACAACAAAACAAACAATGTTTGTTTACGTAATCAAAGTTTGTGTGGATTAAATGAAGTCGGATTGGATAAGTAACAAACCTCAAGGCTTTAACACCCATGTCTATGATGTAAGAACGGTTCTCATCTTTTGTAGCAGGAAGCTTGTTGAGTTCTTTGCTGTAGTAACAGATGTCTTCTCTCAAATGTCCTGCACCAGCACATCTATAGATTGCCAAAAAGCAGAGAGTGAAGTCATGAGCTATGTTATTAGTTAAAAGTGAGAGAGATTTTTCTATGCGATTTCATTGATTACATACAGTTCGATTATTCCATCTACGTCTGATTTGCTTTGTGGACCATAAGAAAGCACTCTTATGAGACTCAGTATGTCACGGTAATCTCCCATACTCAAAGCCTCTTCATCACACGCCCGTGAAGGTGAATCAAGTTCTTCTAAGGTAGAAGAATTTGTGGTTGCTGTAGCTGTGATTTTCTGACCAGGTTGAAGCAGGAGACAAGTTATGGCCATCGCATATGAAACTCCTCCAAAACCGGTGTGCGATACAAACAAGTAACTCCCAGCAGAACTGTGTTGAAAATGTGCCAATTACTTCAAACGAAACAGATTTGGTATTACACATATATATAATGTGAAAAGAGAAAACAGATGATTGATACTTACTCGTCTTTACAGTACTGGATTGCATCTACATCGGAAGCTAATGCGTCTTTTTCTCTGGTCAAAGGTATTCTCCGGTAAGATATGTTGTAATCTTCGTCTTTCAGAGCAGCATATACCTCTGCAGGTGTCTTCACATTATCTGGTTGAATATTCTCCCAATATCCAATAACCCGAGACTGATTTGATGCTGGACTGTATTCTTCGCGATGCAATAGCATTCGGCCTCCAGTCTCTCGAACTTCAGACAATATATCTTCTTTTAACCGTGTTTCTATGCTTTCTACCTGCATTGATTATACGAATAAATACAACCAATTTTGCAATATATACCAATTTAAGGTGTGGCTGAAACATACCACTGCACCGGTTATTCCAACATGCTTGAGGGTATCAACAGGTTTACTCAATTCTCTCAAGACAAATGGAGTTCCGTTGATGTAAACAACTGCTTCTTCTCTCAAGTCTGTTACTACTATTTTTTCTGTTGAATCCCCACCTTCTTCCTCTAATTTGGTGCCTAAATAGGCGAGCATCTTTTTAGCACCGGAAATCGTGGGAGTTGCCATGCTATACACAGGATATCTATCAACCTGAAATGAAAGTTATGTCACTGTTAAGTATGATCATCTGAAGGTTACCAGAAATCAGGAAACTAGGTGTACAAGAATCACATTTCTTTGAATCATCGTACCTTGTATACGTGAGGTGCACCGTTAATTTGCAAACGACTTGAAGTTCTTTGGCCAGGGAAAAAATACATTTTAAGTATCGAACCTTTGCCCAAGACAGAGCCACTCCGTTCGTTGACAATTGACTCCATGACTGCATCTCCGTGTTGTGATTCATGTTGTGCCCTCAACTCCTCCTTCATGACAGTTTTCAAAGTTGTAACTTACAAAGTAAAGAAAATATTAGTTTCCCATCCTGAAAAACGAGATATTTTACTCACAGGAATGGTAAAAAATCGTCCAGGCCTTAGCCTTATGCTCCACTTCATTGCTTGTACTTCAGGCCTCTGATTCAACCAATTCTTGAATGTCACCTTAGATTCTCCTTCCGCAAATCCATCAAAAGTTTTGCTTCCAAGATAGGCTGCAAAGGCAATCAAGCGAAAGTACCTCTCCAAGTATTCGGCCCCACGTTTTAAGGCAGCACTCCTTACTCGTGGCTCAACATGTTGTTGGTTGAAAACCTTCCTGTACTGCAGAACAGCTTCACGAATATTTTGCAATGCAGAACATCTATCAATTACGGCATCTAACGCCTCTCGGGATTCAACTCCATTGTCAAATAACCTAGTGATTTTCCACAGTAAAAGGATGTCATCCATTCCAAATGTCCTACCGTGTTCATCCTCAGTTCTTCGTCCTGAACTACGCGGTCTTGCTTCAATGTTATTACTTCCAGTTTCTTCACCACCACTTGAGGAATCTTCATCCACGATTTCATGGGTCAGAACATCATAAAGAACCTTGATAGGTCTCCCATAATTGATTCGGAGCTTCACTAGACAGGCAATGACCGTTCCAGTGGTTGTCCTACCTCTCCCCATCTGTAAAAAAGGAAGTGCTGTAATTCAAACAGAAATTCTCAAGAACATTACCAGATATATCGATATACAAAAGCAGATTGGAACACATAAGAAAACTCAACCTGGCAATTGAAGACAAAAGCAGTGTCTTCTGAAGCAGAAACAATATTAGATGTCAATGTGTCAAAGTCTGAGCTTTTAGGTGCTTTACCATCAGTTATAGGTACACGCGCATACTTAATCGGAAAACCATCAGCCTCTAAACATTTGTAGACCTCGAGTGGTGTCTGAACGGAATCCGCATCCACATGTTCCCATAAGTCAAAAATCTGTCCATCTTTGGTTTCATGAATGACCATAATCGCACCCTCATATCGCTTAGATTCTCTCAGAATATCCTCTTTCAGACGAGCCTCCATTCCTTCGACTCTATCTCGATCAATTCCCTTAATAGAGGTATTTATGTAAGCTTTCCAACAGATTCATAAGAAATGAAAGAAATTGAAAATAATCACTCCAGGGTACTGATCTACACATATCTGAACTTTACTTTAAAAGATAGATTATTACCGTATATTCTAGCATGTTCTTATATGGCCTTTCAACTTCACGTAGAACAAAGGGCTTCCCATTGATATATATAACAGGTTCTTCTCTCATATTGTGCCAAAATACTGGCCGGCCACCTCTGGAACTTCCAACCCTTTTAATGACAGATCGAATACCATCTATTGTTGGATTTGCAACACCATACACAGGAAATCCTGGAACCTCCCTAAAATTAGGTGCTCCTTCCACCCTCTCTGGTAGACTTAAAATTTGACAACCTGGACTATGATCACTCTTCAGAACAGTTTGACTTCCCAGAACTGCCCCACTTCTAAGAGCAGCAACAACACTCATCTCATGAGGACGCCCGTCTGTAGACTCTGAAATCTTTGTCAAAGAAGGCTTCATAGCTGCATATCCAAGGGCACCCATAGGATCTCTCCTGAGCAACCTGGAAGAGGAAAATGAACTTACATGAGACATCTGCAGATCATATGCAGTCTGAAACACGAGTACCAGATTGATTTTGGCATTCAAACTTTTTTACATAAGGGTAAGCAGATACAACTGCAGAGAGCTACTTCAACATAGGCTAAATAAGTTTTACTTTAAACTGCTCCAACGGAAACCTGAGGTAGAACCAGATGTATGAGCAAAGAGAAGAATAATGAGAAGAATAACTGCTTGTCAGTACCTGCGAAGAATGCTATAGAGCTCTGGCCTAGCTCGCATCCAATCAGCAAAATTAACATGGCCAAACGAACCAGACTGGAGGAAACCACCCTCTGAGTGAATATATACAGCAAAGCATATAAGGAAGTAGTATCTTTCCAAGTACTCAACAAAAAATGAGAGAGCTGCCTCTCTCTTCTTTTCATCGGGTTGACGCAAAATACTACTGCGATAGGTTGCAATTGCCTCTCGTAAATTCTGTAAGATAATTCACGGATAAACTTTAGACTATTTACCCAAAGTGGAAACCCATAAGATAAAATTATAAAGTTGCGAATATATTAGGTATATAAACTTCACACAGATACCTGCATGGATGCACATTTGTCGATGACTTTATCAACTTGCCTTTTACCTTCTACACCACCCTAGAATCATGAAAGCAATTAATAGGTTGAAACAGCAGGACCACCAAGATAATTAGGTAAAATCAAACGAAAAGTGAATAAATACCTCTAAGACTCTAATCAAACTTCTCACGACTGCGTATTCCCCTCTACGGATTGCCTCCTCAGAATTTGGCAAATTAATGGCAATATTTTCACCAGCTTTATAGATCCTCCCAAAAGAGTTGTTTCTTGGGAACCCTTGATCTTTATTTTCGACACAATATAACAAAGAAAAATTGACAGGTTAATAGATACCATAACGCACTGGCTTAAACAACAATCTATCTGGACTAATTGTGTCTAGGGTATACTTTTATAATAGAAATATGTGGCTACTTAGATATATACATAAGAACAGGCTTGAGAGAAGAGGGTTGAGAGATATATTTGGCTAATCGATAGTGTTTCATTTCTCTCTAAAAATAGAATACTTGTAGATATGATACTCCAAAAGAGGTATAAAAGTAAACAATTCAATTATAAGGTATCTGTTTCTTTTTTTTCGAATAATAATGTAATCGACTGAAAGAGCATTTGTTATACTCTCTTCTCATATGCTTCGTTGCTAGTTGAGCGGATGGAGACGATGAAGTACCTGATGCTCCAGTGCGTTTGAAATAGAGCAGGGTAGCAATCACCATTCCTGTCGTGGTACGTCCACGTCCCATTTGACAATTGAAAATTATCTCCGTATTGATATCAGCCTGAGATATTTTCCTAATCTGAAAACATATATGCATATTAGAAAATTTATCTGACATAGTAATCCCCATATAATGCCATGCTCCGAGCAAATACCAAATGGAAAGAGATAATAACAATGTGGAGGAATGGAACAAAATGGATTCCCTAGTTTGGTGCTTCACAATGATCTAACTACTTTAATAAGCATCAGACTTACCAACAGATCAAAATCTGTTTCTTTTGGTGACTTTTCATCTGTTATAGGAACACGTTCATAATCGACAAGGTAGCCTTCAGCTTTTAGTTCTTCGTAAACCTAAATTCAGAGAAGTGTATAAGCAAAAATAACGATATGAACCTGAAATTCTCATAAAAGGGTTCATGCTCTGAATGACAGAAATATGATGCTTCATTCCAATGTCCTACCTCAAGCAGTGTCTTCAAAGAATCAGTTGAGACAGGCTCCCATTGGTCCACCATCTGACCATCTGGCAGTTCATCAGTGACAAGTATCTTATTCCCATACCTGCCAGGAAAATGGTCAAATACACCCAAAGACTATTTAATGGACCTAGTAGCTACAGAGAAATATATACCTGGACGCCTCCATGAGAATATCTTCTTTTAACCGTGCTTCCATTTGCTCTACCCTTACCCTGTTGATTCCCTGATCAAAAACATAAGCTTAAGGTCAAAAATGAAAGATTCCATTGATAGACAAGTTTCCCTGGACAACAATATATGTTTACAAATGGAATTGACCGCATATAAAATAAAGAGCAAACGAGAATGTACTAGAAGGGCAAGGCTTTTTTACCGTATACTCGAGATTTGTGAAAGGTTTCTCCACATCACGTAGAACAAAAGGTCGCCCATTTATGTATACTACCTGCCAAATGTGTAGTAAATGATAAGTTAACAAAACATATGAACGCAGTAACTATAAGTTACACATGCATAGGTTTTATATACTGGCAGATGTTCAAATAGATGAATTTACCGGTTCCTCCCTAAGACTAATCCACAGAACTTGTGCGTGTTTCCCGTCCTTGTAAGCTCCAATGTGCCTAAGAACGTTTCGAATCCCAACCGCTGTTGGGATTGCGACCCCATGTACACGTAGTGAATCCGCCTATTACAAATGACCACAAAACCAAGAACAGATAACACAATGAGATCATATCCATAACCAGCTTAAAAAGAGATCAGTACTGGAGGTTTATGAGGAATATACATCATTGGAACTCACAGAAAGGCAAATCCAAAGAAACGCAATTAGGCAAGATCAAGTTCACAGAGGATTCATTTCTAATTATATGAAGTAATACACACGTAGCTTGATCTAGTTTCATATACATTCACAAATTCAGCTCACAAGCAGATATTTAAAGACACGAGAACTTCCAAATCCTTCACTGACGCCAGAGCAGATAGTCAAAATCCACAGCTCCAAATCAAATTTCTCATTCAATAACAACAAATACGAGTAACAAATATAATAAAAATCGGAGAATGAGAGAAAAACCTGACGGTAATTGGGAGCGCCTTCGATCTGAGGACTCATACGCTTATTCTGACAACCTGGAAAATGGTCGCTCTTAAGAATTGTCTTCTTCCCAAGCACCGATCCATCTCTCAACTTCATCACCTGCTCTGGCTCCTTCGGTATCGACATCTCACATCCAAAAAAACTCCAGAAACTTCGAAACACAAAGATTCGATCCCGTATATCTTCCAAAACTCCGAACACCTTTCGAGTCTCACTCTTAAAACTGTTCTACAATCCCGAATAACGACAAAATCCAGCACCAATGCGGAACGAAGAATCGGTGGAATATTCCTGATTCGTAGAAAAAATTCTCGCGCGAGAAAAGAGAATCGAAAATTTGAGAGATAGATGAAGAAAATGGATAAGGTCGAGAGAAATGGAAACGAATCGATTTAAAACAGAGAGGATAAAAGAAGAGCTCACACGCTATATTCTTTTAAGTAAACACTATATTAATGTACACATTTATTTGCCTAAATTTTTGTAGTGTAGTGGTAGATGATCTAACAACTAATAACTATAGAAACACGATTTAAAGTAAATTAAAAAACAGCTTTTGGGTAAAATATGGAATCATATTTTATCTATCTAATTATTAACAAATAAACTAACAGAAAAAGCATAACCAAATTTCTTTGATCCTGTTGACAAAAAAGAAAATTACCTTCATCCTTAAAATCTTGAATTTTGATTTTTAGATTATAATAACAAAGTATAAATGAAAATCAAAATAAAAATAAAAACTAATATATAAACTTGTTAGGTGTGATTTCTCTTTAGTGTTTTCATGTAAAATTGAAGTTTTTATACTAATCTCAAGATAGTATTCAATAATAGTTGACATTATTTGACCATTTTCATACTTGAATTCTAGTTTCTCTTTAATTTTTCAACCATCATCATAACTATATTATTATTATTTGGTCAAAAACAATATTATTGTGCTTTACTTTTTAGTTTAAATTTTTATATTTAGTTCAAAATCTTTTGATATTTGTCTCGATAAAAAACCTTTTGATATTTGTACCTACCAAGATATTGAATTTAATGACGGAAAAAAATATTGAAACTTAATAGATTTATCCTGATTTTCGACGCGCTTCACTGTAAACCAACCAACAAAAGATAAGATACATGTTTACTTTGATAATAAAAGTTAGATACATGTTTACTTTGATAATAAAAGTTAACTTTTTTCTTTTCTTTTGTCAACGGTATAATAAACATTCTCTCGAATACGACGAGGTAGAAAATTTGCTTTATGATTAAGAGCTCTAGGAATAACAAAAAGTGAGATGTAAGAAAATAAAGAATTTAGCCTCGAAAACTTCTCCTGATAAGGAATCAAAGCCGGCCACTCCTCTAGATACTTCATTATTTTCAAAACCGCCTTACAATCTATCGAAAACTCCACCTTCGTGAATTATAGATTTAAGAGTGACTCCATTGCTTATAGTACCACTTCAATCTCGACATGAAGCGTAGAAAGACTCCGGTGAACAACTTGAGCCCCCATGTCTTCTCTTCCCACTCCATCTGGAAAACAAAACCAACCTAAGCCCGTTTGATGGTTGGTATCCTTCCAGGAGACATCCACAAAAGCAAAAAATCTTAGTTTTGGCACCTCCTATGTTTTCCAGAATACCTAGATAGGATCTCATTCCGCTTATATTGGGAATCCCCATAATATGATGGATATCCAATTTATATTGATCTGGGACAGCATGGCCAAATTGATTAGATGACTTTTCAAAATTAATTTGTTGACCTGATACCATTTCATACTCGTTGAGTATTTTTAATGTGTGAGTTGCTTCTTCCGTGAAGGCTTGTAGAAAAAGAAACTATCATCAGCGAACAAAAGATGAGATCAGTTGGACTAGCACGTGCAATTGATACACTGATAATTAATTTGCATTGTTCGGCGTAGCGCATATTTGGCTATCAGAAACTCCATGCACAATATAAATATATAAGGTGATAGTGGGTCCCCCTATCATAAACCCCGATGAGGCATAATGCGACCTCCCGAAGTACCATTTATAATTACAGAATATTCTACATTGGTCATACAATACATAATACAGTGTATCCAATCATCACAAAATCCAAACTTCCTCAATAATGCCTCGACAAAATTTCATTCCACTCTATCATATGTCTTGCTCATATCTATTTTTATGGCCAAGAATTTTCCCTTCACCGACTTATTGGTCCGTAAAGCGTGAAACATCTCCTGAGCAATCAATATGTTATCTGAAATAAGCCGACCCGCTATAGAAGCCGATTGGATCTCCAAAGTTGGTTATAGCAAAACTCTCTTTAGTATCAAACACAAAACTTTAGAAAAAAAATTATAACCAACATTACATAGACTAATTGACCGGTATTCCGTCATTGGCTTAAAAACTTTGGAAATAAGTTAACTTTTACTACCTTATAACGAAAACAAATTTGAATCAAACTTTAAAAAAACATAAATAAGTTCAAAATTATAAAATATTTTGACTTAAAACACATGTATTTAAAAAATAGCAATTTATTATAAAAATTAATTAATACTTTAATTTATTATAGTATAACCAATTATAAAAAAAACTACAAAATATTAAAAGTATAAAGTTATTGAATATATTTTAAAAGTTATTGAAATTTACAAAACATCTTATAAAATAGAACAAATCAAAAACTCTAAAACATTTTATATATTGGGACAAAAAAATGTAATAAGATATCCTCTCTCCACTATCTTTGGGCTTTATGTAATTTTTGATGGCATCGATCATTGGATTCAGGGTTGCAGGTTTTCTGTGTTTTTATCCAAAATGTCTATATTAGGTGCTCTGCTTCACATGTCTCCATTCACCTATTAATAACACACAACAAAATAATAATAAAATAATAGATTGATATGTTGCAGCAGCAGATCAAAAAGAAGGGAAGACAAGAGCACACACCTATTAGTGTATGGTTTCAGATAGTGAATGCAGATAAAAAAAATTGTAAATCATGCAGATCATGCAAATTATACATATTTTTTATATGTCAACTAAAATTATCAATAAGCATACCGAGAAACATTTTAATTTTATTTTTACAGTTTTACACACATGTTGACTAATTTATAAAAGATATTAGTGAACTAAATTTACAGATTGTTGTAGATACTTTACAAATTTTGGATGTGAAAGATATTTTAAATACTTATTTCATGATATTTCCACAATGAATTAGATAGATATATCATAAATGTAATATGATCAACAAAGATGCCCGCATAGTTTTGCATAAAACTTGAATACTTCTTGTACTTTCTTTTTAAATAATCAAACTTTTTTCGGAAGAACTTGTAGTTTATAGTAAAATTAAACTATTGGTTGAAATTTTCAACTATAAACTTTTTACCAAGTGGAGTAAGGTCTTTTAAACAGTAATTAGGAATCCATTTGAAAATGTCTTCACTCTACAAATATGAAAATATGCAAATGTGTTTTTCTCGATTATTGATTATTTTACATGTGCTGATGTTTTTGTCTAACGAATGATAAATGCTTTTTTCCTCCACGATTTGATGTCATATCTAAATTTTTTTTAAAATTTTATATTTTGATAATTCATAGAACAATGATATAGAAGTGTTTTTTTTTTGTCAACTAGTCTACTAGCTTTAAATCTCGTTCCTACTACTAGGATAGGGGGTTCGATCTCTGGTGCCTTGAAGATTTGTAAAGTGACTACACCACTGGACCACCTGTCCTCGGTAATATAGAAGTATTTATAATTTAAAATATATCTATATCATAATTATTATGATGATAATTTACATAAATAATATATAATTTTTAAAATTCAAATTACATATATATTATATTAATTAGTGTGAAAATAATTTCTAATAA
The DNA here is from genome assembly GCA_023374145.1 of Lepidium sativum. Classification (NCBI taxonomy): domain Eukaryota; kingdom Viridiplantae; phylum Streptophyta; class Magnoliopsida; order Brassicales; family Brassicaceae; genus Lepidium; species Lepidium sativum. The sequence continues at coordinate 2,493 of JAKUCM010005422.1, read as the reverse complement.
TAATATAAATACAAAAATATATGTTTTTAAACTCAAAGTACATATATATAATATTAATCAACGTGAAAATAATTTGTAATAGTATATAGTACCAGAAATGTATAAAAAAAATTTACTGGTTCATGTAAAATTATGTTATTCTCTCTTGGAATTTATCATTTTTATAAATTTTATTCATATAATTGTATTCAAAATAGTAGGATTTGGTTTCCAAAAAAAATGACGTGAAACAGATTTTGAATTAATTTCATATTTTTTCTTTTTAAAATACAAATATAAAGCTTCACTAACATATTAATATTTTGTTCATCTTGGCGTATGGCGTATTTTTATAATTATCTGATACTTTTACAATTCTATAAAATTAATAGTTTTATAAATTAATAAAATTATGAATCAGTTAAAAAAAACATGATTGCAAAAAAGGATAATACCTTCGTGATTGAGTGAGGAGATTGTTGTAATATTGAATAATATGTATTGTGTTTTTTTTATCAAGTAGTCAGTTGGTTTTTAAATTTCATTTTACTATTGCAGGTAAGGGTTTCGATCTTTAGTGTTTTGAAGATTTGTAAAATGATCGTGTTTATATAGGCATAATAAATAAAATTAAAAATTAAAAAAATTTAGAAAAATGCAGATATAGGCATTCCTTACAGGTTTGATATTGTCTTTTTTTCTGCATGTAATCTAATCTATCCAGATGTGTTTATTGATTTTTTATTCTCCACAATTTATTACATGAATGGTATACCCCACTTACAATTTATCTGCTTCTCTTTCCAGACAAAGTCTGTATTCGCCTTATCTGCACTTTTTCTCTTTTCCTTTTTTCTTTACTATTTAATTTAATTATATTACTTTGTATTATTTTAATACATATGTTTGATTAACTACACTAATTTTATATAAAGGTAAATTATGTCACTCATACTACTATTTAATTATGTATGTAATTATTTTAACCAAATTATATATTTAAATAATACAAACTAAAATGCAACAAGATATTAAATATATTGTATAAACTTAATAAGATTTAGTTAATTATAAGAACATAAAACTAAAACTAAAAAAAAATCCATATTTCAGTTGTATAAATATTTTGACTAGTTTCCATTGAAAATTTGAAATGGTAAAATATATATTCTTATAAGAGTGAATTTATAATCTCTCGTTCATTTAAAATAAATAATATATAACTAAAATTGGCTAGAAGTATTATTTAATTTTAGTTTGTTTATTATATCTGACTTATATTAAAATAAAATAAAAATATTATGTTTTTATTAACTAAATATATCAATTAAATATTTCATATAATTTATATAAAAATAATTATCGCATGATAACGTTCAATAATAGTTCTCCTTTAGAATTAATATAAAATAAAACATAAAATTTTGGTCGGAACGGAAGTAATCTAATGTATAAGTTTTATACAATCAAAATTGTATTTTTTTATTTTATTATAACATTTATGATCAGTTAATTATAGTTTATTTCTTTCCTTATTTATCAAATAAAATTATAAAAAAATCTTATAATAAAATAATAACATAAAATATATTATGCATTATCTGCATATGTTCTGCATAATCTGTATTTTTAATCTATATTCATTATTAATTTTTGAAACAAATTTTATTTTTTAGTAGCTTATGTACTAAAACGTTGTATTTGGAAAGAGGTGAAAGAAAAAAAAGAAAAAAAAACTAGCCTCCGAATAAGAAGAATAATAAGAAAAAAAACAATACTTCGATTGGTTGATAAATGCGTCACATATAAATTTGAAAGGATGTCGTGTCTTTTTCTTAGTTTATTTATTTATTATACTATAGATTTATAAAAATATCAATCACATAATCTTATAAACGCCTATCTTACAAGAATTTGAGATTAAATGTATATTTTAGGATTTTACTGCTATTGTTGTCTCTCATTATACGATTTTAAACTCGCATTGTGAATAAAAAAAAGTTAATATGTACCAATTAAATACTAATTAATCATAAAACCAAAGTAATTTTGTCTGCTCATTTACTTTTTAACATTTGTTTCCACAATGTGATTTAAAAAGAATAAATCAATTTATATAATAAATAATCCAAATCTTTGGAACTTTGAACAAAATAATATAAAGGTTATGACAAATAGTCGGTGTTGTTTCCTTGATTCCTAGACTTTTGTTTTCGAAAGCTGATCTCCTATCGTGTAATATTAAAGAGTTTTCCAATAATTTGACATATATTAGTGATGTACTACCGAATTGGCTTCTTTCACTCACCTAACCACTTAATCAAACACAAAATTGTCCCAGTTATCCAATACATCTGATTTTAGTATCATGGAAACCGGTAAGCTGGTAAGTTATACATAATGCTTAGATCAACTTTTTCTAACATTGGTTTTATATTAACTAGTCCTATGAAATTTTATTGTTCGACGGCTACGTTTAACGCGTCATTAGTTTAATCTCATCCTGATTGAATT
>JAKUCM010005421.1:0-20347 GCA_023374145.1 Lepidium sativum | reverse complement strand
TTCCCCGGTGAGGTATTTCCTCTCCTTGTGCAGTTCCACTAATGAGATATGAGTACAAGACTGAGCGTGTACAAACCATTAACCACTGAATGAACTTACTATGAAAATTCATTTGGTGTAAGACTTGATCTATGAATCCCAACTAAGGCGATCGTATGACGTACTCATATCCGTTTTCACCGCCATGTAACATCTTTTCTTTGCATTTGGCTGTTTTAGGAAGTGGAGAAGCTCGTGAGTGATGAGTACATTATCCGTGATGGCTCTACCAGCTATAAAAGCAGACTGGTTATCTAAAACTATCTCCTTGAGTACTGGCCTGCGGCGTTTGGACATCAGTTTTGCAATGACTTTATAGTAAATAATGCAATTGGACGGTAGTCTGCTACTAATTTGGGATTATGAAATTTTGGAATAAGCCTTGCATATGTTCGGTTGATAGTTCTTGGTAAGGTACCAGACATGAAGAAACCCATTTACGCTTAAGTCATAGATCTACAACAAGAGCAAACAAATCTGTTCATCCCACTCAAACAAGATAATTTTCATTATTCATATTAAAACATTATTATAGACTACATAAATTATAGAGGAGATATTGTCATCTTCCCTCGTTGATATTGAATCCAAGCATTGGCTTAGAGCTGGTGTGTCCTGGTAATATCTCAGGGGGAGGTTTCACAAAGCTCGTGGAGAAGCGTGTGCTTTTGGTTTGAAAGTTGCTGAAAGAGGATGAGCTTGAGGTGTCATCGAATTTATAGTCAATTAGGTACCCTGGCTTAGAGGTGGTGTCATTGACATCAACATTTCCTAACAGCATGTTTACCACTTGTGACATTGGTGGTCTTAACGTATGAGATGTCTGAGTGCACATCAGAGCTATCCCAATCATACGTTTCACTTCTTGCATGTTATATTCACTTAGCTTATCATCAATTATTTCAACATCACGACCTTTCTCATGAAGATTCCATGCCTATACACAAGAAATACATATGGATTGTTGGTCTTTTGCCATTCATGAATATCACCAACTTCCCCTATATATGGATAAGTAAGTACGTACCCATTCAAGAAGATATCTTTTTTCCATCTCCAACGTCTCATCAGAGTTTTTCCTTCCACTCACTAACTCAAGAGCAACAACACCAAAGGAATACACATCTGCTTTCTCTGTTAGATGTCCACGCATGGCATACTCTGGCGCGAGATACCCACTGCATTGATAGAAATAACATGTTTTATTCATCAATAGTTGTGAATTGCAAACCTAATGTTTATTTCTGGGGGAAATCTTACATCGTCCCTGCCACTCGAGTACTTATATGGGTTTTGTTGTCATCGTACAGTTTTGCAAGCCCAAAATCAGATACTTTTGGGACCAGTTCAGAGTCAAGCAAAATGTTGCTGGCCTTCACATCTCTGTGTACTATGCGAACACTCGCATCTTCGTGGAGATAAAATAAACCTCTAGCTACTCCTAGGCATATTTGATATCGAGTTGACCAATCAAAATGTAAAGTTTTATCACCTGCACCACTCAAACCAAGAGCATGATCAATACTTCACCTCAGTAGAAGCTGATATAGATAAGTAGGGTTTATGTTAATTACCAAATAATGCATGATCAAGACTTCCATTAGGAAGAAACTCATATACAAGCAAACGATGATCTCCTTCATAGCAGCACCCGTAGAGTTTTACAAGGTTGCGATGTAGAACTGAAGAAATTGCCACAATTTCTGCAACAAATTGCCCCTTCCCATGTCGGGATCCAGTAGATAACTGCTTCACAGCGACCTCTCTTCCATCACTAAGGTTTCCCTGTTGTATATGTTAATAAAACAAAACATATTAAAAGTATTGCATATTCTTCTTGCCTAGTATCACAAAAGAGTATATATACTTCGCCAATTTTTGGTAAGTGACTTGCCTTATAAACTGACCCAAATCCTCCCTCTCCAAGCTTATTTGAAGGATCAAAATCTTGAGTTGCACTTTTAAGTTCCGAGTAAGTAAAAATGTAAGGTTTTACATCCATATTTAGTATTTCTGCCAAAAACAATTTGGTTCTTAAAATTTAGCCACTTTTAGAGATGATATATAAGTTCTATACGGGACAATACTTCATTTATAAAACTTGCTTTATAACATTTATACCTTCATCATCTGTGTACCGCTTTCTTCTTTTTCGGATGATGAACATAACTAGAGCCGCAAAAATACTCAAAAGTACTACACCCATAAGGACACCCACAATAGTATTAGTCCTGTAACTTTTCTTTTGTTTTATATTTTCCTCTGATGATGACCTGTTACCCACAGTTGGCGTGAAATCTGAAAAAAATATGTAATATATAGACAATAAGTACCATCACCAAGGTAATGAAATTAAGGAAAAACTGATTCACTTTTTGTGTTACCTGGTTGTGCACTAATGGCCGATATCAATGGCCCATAAGTCCTTGTGTTAGGAATACAACATGTTCCTTTTCCAGCCCAGAAAAGATGAACTTCAAGGTGATTTTCTGATACATTTGTTTTATATTCTCTCTTAATTGCACGTAAAGAAGAGTCACCAGCTGTTCTGCGTATATCAAAATCCTTTTCAACAAGCCTTCCCTGGAAAAAAGAGCTCGATCTTAGAATTCACAAATAAAAAGTAACTGGTGAAATATAAAACTCAATCAAGTAGTGTAGACCTGGACATAAATATCAAATTGCCTTCTTCCTAAACCTCCAATCTGTATTTCAGCAAACTGAAGTGTTACGGTGTAGCCTCCATTTTGTAGCCCCAAACCATAGTACGTAAGAGTAGATGTAGATACTCGTGCTGATTGAAAAATCCCCAAGTCCGAAGTGTTGTCAATTTGTGATTTTGAAGTAGTTATGCTGCTAGTTCTGGCTAAAACTCCTACGTGACTGGCTGCCCATCTCAGATCATCACTCACAAAGAACGAAGCTGGTCCAAGATTTGTATTGTCCGTCTCAAATATTGTTCTTCTAACAAAACTTATCTTAGGACCTCCGCAATTGATAGAAAAATTATAATCTAGACACGAGTAGACAAAGAAAGTCGATTGTAAACAATTTTTTTACCAATAGAACATTCAAGAATTTATCATGTGTTTTGCTTACGACAGATGGAGAAAAATGGTTATGAGGATATCTCCTTATTACACTTACATACTCCTTTTCCTCGATTGCATGCGAAGTTCTTCTGTAGGCAGTTTAGTCCTGGTAAAATCCTTTCAACAAAATGAAACAGATTTAAGATGTTTTGCAGGATAAGAAAAGAAAAAAAGAGAAGAAACATAATAATATTTGAAAAAGAAACATTAACAAATCACCAGCTTTCAAGACCTTCCAATGTGAAATTGTTAACAACAACATTACTGCACAAAATAACAAACAGTTTTGTTCCTATAAACAGAGCTTCAATAAAAAGGGAAAATCTTTGTTTAGTTTAGTTACAGTTGCAAGTTTGGTTCATTGACCCATGCAGGAAGACTTCCAGACAAATCATTGTATGAAACATCTCTGTAAAAGTATAAAAGAAGAATAATAAGAATCTATATAATATGTTTTATATATTCCGAAGCAGCTTCCTGCTTATTTATTATTTAGAGTGTAAGCTTCTTCTACTTACATATTTTTTAAAGATGGACTCTTTTGTGTGGGCAAGCTACCGGTCAACGAGTTGTTTCCAAGAAACCTAATATGAAGACAAAATGTTATTTTAACTATCTATGTATTTGTACATCATTTCCAAAAGAAGCCCAAAAACATATCATCTTACAAGTGTTTAAGTCCTCTTATGTTGAAAAGTGAATCCGGAATTGGTCCATGTAGTTTGTTGAAGCTTAAATCACTGGAAAACAGACATTTTGTATTCTTTCGTGACTTCCACAAACCATCTAATCATTTCTTTTTATAGATGAAGCTTTAAGTAGGTGATTTGAAGAAACACATTGATGTATGTACTTACACTCGTTCCAATTCTGAGAATTCTCCAATACTAGATGGTATTGTCCCAGTGAGATTGTTGTTCCTTAATACCCTGACACATATCATCATTGTCAATTGTTATATACACATTTAGGAGGGAGAAACAGTTCAAAAACGCATTAATTAATTTGATCATAAATTAGAGTGAGGGTTGAATTAAATCTGCCTTACAATATTTCTAGAAATTTCATGTCTTTGATGAATTCAAGAGAAGAGCTTCCATTGGATATATCACTAAGCCTCCTACATTTTAAATATAAATATGTGAAGAAAGGGAAGGAAAAAGAAACACAGTAGGCAATAATAATTCTGCAAACAATGCAACACATACAAATCTCTCAAATTTGTTAAGTTGGAAAATGTTGATGGTATCGGACCACTCAAACCACTTCCCACAATTCTCCTGCAGTAGAAACCAACCAAATAATCCTAAAATTAGAAGCTCTGAAGAGTTTTAGTAAGAGTAATAGTAATAGTATTATAGTAATATGAAAATATATAAACAAGAGCAATAAAGTAAAACCTTCTTACAATTCAGTAAGATTGGTCCAATGTCCTATAAAGTCTGGTATTGGACCTGTAAGTTCCACATCCATCATCCAACTGGTACAAAAGAAAACATTCCAACGCTTTTGAATAGATTACAAAAGATAGCGAATACTAAAACTCTAACAAAAAAAATATTATATTTAAATTTATTTTGTCTTACACTTGTTGCAGCTCCACAAGATTAGAAAATGATGAAGGTATTCTCCCGCTGAGTCCAGAACTATCAATGTACCTACAATAGATGCAATTAAGTAATTTCTGTAAATAATTAATTGAATGAGACTTTTGTGGTTAGTGAACACTAAATTAACGATTTCAGAGGTTAAGTAGTCATATCCATGTAACTGAAAAGAAATAATGACATGAGTTATATCACTTTTAGATTTGACAGATACTCACATATCCTGTAAACCTATGCAACTCCCAATCTCATGTGGTATAGAACCAGAAAAGTTATTTGAACGAATATAACTGCATAATATAAATAAGAAACCATCAAGATCCTCCAGAAGCAATTTGAAGACATCATCCTATTTGAATAATGAAGAAACACTCTAAGCTTACAGTGATCTTAAATCTATAAGCAAACCGATTTCCTTAGGAATAGGGCCAGACAAAGCATTGGTCCCAAAACTCCTAAGTAATTAAACAGTAGAGTGTAAGGTCAAGGAATTTTTAAATGAGAGTGTAAAAAAAAAGGTTTCAGAGGGTTTTTACATCCGTTGCATTCTAGTCAGATTTCCAATTGCAGGGGAGAGTGAGCCTGTTAGATAATTTTTACCCAAATTCCTGAAAGAATGTGAGTTTGAGGTCCATTAAATGCATTGTTACAGTCTCAATATGGTTGCATGAGTTATAAAGAAGAAGTAAAATGGATTGTATGTGGATGGTGGATATACAGAGATGTGAGGTACTTCAAGGTCCAGAGCTCTTCAGGTATTGGTCCTTCAACACCTAAATCATAAACAGTGCTGCGAAAACAATAACGTCCAAAATGAGAAGGAAGCATTACACAAGATAACGACTAAAAGAGGCTTACATTTCGGTGATGCGGCAGATTCTGGAATTGTTGAAAGTGCAGTTGCATTTGATCGCCGGATTAAAGTTTTCAGCATTGTAGTCCACAAGGGCTCTGCCGGAGCAAATTTCGCCGCTGATGTTCCAATTTCTAAACTTTGAGAGTGAGATCCCCCAAGCTCCAAAGATGGAGTTCAAAGCATGCGCTACATCAATTGGTTATCATTATTATTATAATAAGGATATATATAATTCCTGTATAATATAAGGACTAGAAGGGTTTGTTTAAAAAAACTTATCAAATAAATCAATCAAATCAAAAATAATAAACTCTTGTTTTTAGTTTTCAATTTTTAAAATTCAGATAAATAATATATCAAATTGAAACTCATCCAAAAGTATACAAATGTATCTTATATGTTTAAGGTAAAAAAATTTCATTTTAAATGTGTTATAAACATTAAAATGAAATTAACATATAATTTTTAACAATTCTTAAAAATATATTTAACTTTTATTTCATTACAAATTTTTATGTAAAAATTTAAAATTAATAAATATTTAATAAATAAAACTCTAAATAAATATGAAAAACATATTTAACTTTTTTACTTTTTATTAAAAAGCACGCACTACATCAATTGATTATTATTATTAGCCTCAATCTTATGACCAACTAATTGATTATTGAATATTCTATATAAGGGACTAGAAGGGTTTAAAAAAAAAATTCTCTTATATGACTTTTTGCAATTTTAACGTATCTTTGAGCAAATAAATTCATCAAATCAAAAATAATAAGAAGTATAACTCTTGTTTTCAGTTTTCTTTTTATAAAATTCAGTTAAACAAATTGAATCTCGTCAAAAAGTATAAAATGTATATTATATGTTAAAGTGGAAGACATTTTTATTTTTACCATGTTATAAACTTTAAGATAAATTTAAAATATGATTTGTAATAAACTTTAAAAAATAATTAATGTTTATATGATTACATACTTTTATATATAATTTTAAAATTAATAAATATTTAATAAATAAAACTCTACAAAAAAACTGAAAACATATTTTAACTTCTTTTTAGTTGTTTTATTAAAAATAACCATAAACATTTGACATTATATTTGATTATATGTACATAAATAATTATTATTTAGATTAACAAATAATTATATTATTAAATGAGGTTTAGGTTTAGTTTTTATTATTTGCTAAACAACTAATTCTTCGAGCAAGACATCTCACTATGTCATGCAACGCCCATTCCTATGGCGTATATAATTGAATGAATTTTCTGGCAAACTTAGTTCACAAGACTCAATTTCAATTCTAATAGTGTTGATTTTTGTTTCGGTTCTAAAACAACACCTCAAAATAACATTGCAAAATATCAGTATGTGTTTACGAATTTAAGTGAACACGAGTTTAAAAATAAACTGAAAAACTGTAGAAAAATACAAATTTAATAAAAATATATCGCGTATGAATTATGTTTTTGATTCGATTTCGGTTCAGGTCTGTATTCAGTTTTTTAGATACATAGATTTTAAATTTATTCTAGTTTTTTGTAGGATTTTGTTCCTCTAATTTAGTTTTTTAGTTCTTTTTATTTAACAGTTATTCGGATATTTAATTTTTTTGATCAGATTTGGTTCGTTATACATCGAGTTCAGGTTCAACTATTTTTATATGAAAATTAAAGTTAATAAAGATTGAACAGAAAAACTTTTAAAATTTTTTTTGATTGGATTCCAGTTTGGGTTAAGATTTTATTTTTTGGATACATACATTAGGGATCTATTGGGTATTTTGTCAGGTTCAATTCTTCTAATTCTGATCGATTTTGATTTGAGTTTCAAGTCTTTAAAATAATATCTCGAAAAAATATTCCAAAATATTAACATAGGTCTAACAATTTAAATAATAAGAGTTTGAAAAATAATCAAATAATGTTATACTGCGGATATAATCCTAGTTTTTAATATTTTGAAAACTTAATGTATATAATTGTATTTCTTGAATGTTTTACTTATATAATTATGTGGATAATTTGAGTAAATATAATGTAAAGTTCTCAAAGACAAACCTTCGTCAGGATCAGTAGTGGCTCTTGTTAGGTTCTGGGCTAAGTAAATTGAACTGAAGATAATTAGGAACAGAAACAGAGAACTCTGTAGCCTGCACATGATCAGATACAGATGAGGTTTCGACTTTTTGTTATTTTTTGTGTAAAAAAATGAGGTTTTAAATTTGCACTAGTCAATAGACAATGGTTGGTTTATAAAGAGATTCATTTTGGCGACAAACAAGTCATAATCACTCTTATCTGAAAGATGGAAAATCCTTGCTTCTTCACTTCACCACATAAAACCATTAATTTTTCCAAAATTGGTCCACCCAAAAATTAATAAATGAAATCATTTTACGATTATTGTTTGTTAATTAGATCAAGCTATTCTGTTCCATTATTATAAGCGTTTTGGATTACAACAGTATAATATATATAAAAATCATATAAGACATAAAATATAAAACTAAATACAAACTATATCACTTAATTGATACTCCAAGCCGTAAAGACGGAGTTCAAAGTTCAAAGTTCAAAGCACGTGCTACACCAATTTCACGACCACATAAATAAATTATTTTTCCCACCATTTTAAAATATTTGATATTTTATATTTTTTAGAAAAATTTAAGATTTTTTAATATTTGATTTTTCCAACTAAAAATATGTTTTTAATTATATATATATAAACTATTTAACCAATTAGAAATCAATGTGTAAAATACAAATAATCAAAATAGATAAAAATTATATAATAAATATTGGATTAGAACTTGAAAACATTATATATTTTGGAACAATTTTTTAAAAACATTATATATTTTGGAATTGGGAGGAGTATTATTTTTTAGACTTAATCTAGTTACCAATAAATTGATAATTTATAAAGAGATACATTTTACTTTAACTAAAGAGACTCACTAAACAAACGCGAGTCTCTCAATCGAAGTGAAAAATGTTTCTTAAGTCCAACAACATAAGTCAACATCATCATGTGAATACGTGAGAGAAGTGATAAATTGTGAGATTTCAAACTAAAATGAATTAGTAATAACTGTGTTGATCCCTAACTTATATATTAAATTAGAATGTCTTTAATTTCTAATTTGGAAAAAGACTTACAGCACTGACTTAGTTATTGCTACGAACTTGCCTCTACCGATTATTCTGCATTGACTATAAACTAACTTTGAAGTTTCAAGTCTTCTCTTCTACTTGGGGCTTGTAAACAAAAACAATAAAACAATAAAAAGATGAATTTATTTGCAAGTGGATGTTTGTGTCGGAGCCACAAAGAGCTGTCTTAAAGGAGATGTTTGTCATCTTCATAAAACATAGACACAAACATCTCCATCGTTACAGAGAAAGATCTTGTCTCCTAGCCACGCGTCAAAAGCTTAGAGACAAAGCTTATGAAATAGACTTGAACATTTGGGGTATTAGTTTGGATCCTAGTTTTTTTGGATTTTAAGTTTTTGGTTTTATTAATTTAAAATCCATTTAAATATTTTTAAGTTTTTGGTGAAATTCGATTCGTATATATAATTTTGTTTCGAGTATTTTTATTTAAATTTTATAAAATTTAAAATTAGTTAAATTTAATAGAAAAAAGTCATATTGACAAAACCAGTCAAAAGTTGGAAAACTTATTCTTCACACTATAACTCATATTGACAAAACCAGTCAAAAGTTGGAAAACTTATTCACGTCATTCTTTAATTCCATTTTTACATTAGAAATTGGTACTTGTTCTATTATCTAAACCAAAACTAGATCCATTTTCTAAACCCATTTACGGTTAAATCACACATCCACAATAAGAGCCTTGAGCCCTAAGCAATCCATATAACAAAACAAACTCAACAAAAGTGAAACCTATTCTACCCAGTCAAACAAAAAAACTTTCATCATTCATATGAAATTTTTATTATTGTTATAGGCTACAGAAACTTTCATCTTCCGTTCTTGATATTGAATCCAAGCATTGGCTTAGTCCCAGTGTCTCCAGGTACTATCTCAGGGAAATGCTTCACAAAGCTCGTTGAGAAGCTTGTGCTTTTGGTTTGAAAGTTGCTGAAAGAGGATGAGCTCGATGTGTCATCAAATGAATAGTCAATTGGGTAGCCTGGCTTAGAGGTTGCATCATTGACCTCAACATCTCCTAACAGCATGGCCACCACTCGTGACATTGATGGTCTCAATACATAAGATGTTTGTGTGCACAGTAGAGCAATGCCAATCATACGTTTCACTTCTTCCATGTTGTATTCACGTAGCTCACCATCAATTAGTTCAACATCACGGTTTTTTTCATGTAGATTCCAGGCCTTAGTACAAGAAATACACAAGGATTATTGGTATTTTTCCATTTATAATCTCTAACTTCCCCATATGTGAAAAGTAAGGACGTACCCATTCAAGAAGCTATCTTTTTTCCATCTCCAACTTCACATCAGAATTTTTCCTTCCACTCACTATTTCAAGAGCCACAATACCGAAGGCGAACACATCTGCTTTCTCTGTTAAATGTCCACGCATGGCATACTCTGGCGCAAGATACCCACTGGATTGATACAAATAGCATATATTATTTATTCATAGTTGTGAATTTCAAACCTAATGTTAGTTTTTGGGGAAAAATCTTACATTGTCCCTGCCACTCGGGTACTCATATGGGTTTTTTTGTCATCAAACAGTTTTGCAAGTCCAAAATCAGACACTTTTGGGACTAGCTCAGAGTCAAGTAAAATGTTGCTTGCCTTCACATCCCTATGTACTATGCGAACACTCGCGTCTTCGTGGAGATAAAATAAACCTCTAGCTACTCCCAAACAAATTTGATAACGAGTTGACCAATCAAGATGTAAAGACTTATCCCCTGCATTATTCAAACTAAGAGCATAATGAATACTTCAACTCAGTAGAAGCAAGTATAAATAAGTCATTTCTATGTTCATCATTACCAAATAATGCTTGATCAAGACTTCCATTTGGAAGAAACTCATATACAAGCAATCGGTGATCTCCTTCAAAGCAGCACCCGTAGAGTTTTACAAGGTTGCGATGTAGAACGGAAGAAATTGCAACAATTTCTGCAACAAATTTTCCCTTCCCATGCCGTGATCCAACAGACAATTGCTTCACCGCGACCTCTCTTCCATCATTAAGGTTTCCCTGTTGAATATGTTAATTGAAAGAAAACATATTAAAATTTGTTACATATTTTCTTCTTTTCCTAGTATCTCATAAGAGTACATATGTTGTGGTAAGGGATTTACCTTATAAACAGACCCAAATCCTCCCTCTCCAAGCTTGTTTGAAGGATCAAACTCTTGAGTTGCACTTTTAAGTTCAGAGTAAGTAAAAGTGTATGGTTTTACTTCCATATTTAGTATTTCTGCCATAAACAATTTGGTTCTTAAAATCAGCCAATTTAAAAGATTATAGTGAAGTTCTATTTGGGCCAATATTCATTTCCAAGGCTTGGTGGTGTTCTAGTTATAACATCTATACCTTCGTCATCTGTGTACCGTTCTCTCTCTTTTCGGATGATGAACATAAGTACAGCTGCAAAGAAACTAAAAAGTACTACACCGATAATGACACCCACAATATAATTATTTTCCTTTGATGGTATGTAATCTGAGCACAAATATGTAACGCTTAGACAATAAATAGCATCACAAGATAATGAAAGTAAGGGGAAAATTGAATTCAGCATTTGTGTTACCTGATTTTGCACTAATGGCTGATATTAATGGTCCATAAGTCCCTTCATTAGGAATATAATATGTTCCTTTTCCAGCCCAGAAAAGATGAACTTCAAGGTAATTTTGTGATACATTTGCTTTATATTCTCTCTTAACTTCAGGAAAAGAAGAGTCACCAGCTGCTCTGCGTATATCAAAATCCTTCTCAACAAGTTTTCCCTGGACAAAAGAGTTCAATCTTAGAATTCACCAGAACCAAAGTTGGACTTGCAAAAGAAAAAAGCAACTAGTGAACTATAAAACTTTATCAAGTAGTGTAGACCTGGACATAAATATCAAATTGCCGTCTTCCTAAACCTCTCCGACGTTGTAAAAGTGTTCCAATCTGTATTTCAGCAAACTGAAGTGTTACAGTGTAGCCTCCATTCTCTAGCCCCAACCCATAGTACCTAAGAGAAGATGCAGAAAGTCGTGCTGTCTGAAAAATCCTCGACTCTGAAGTGTTGTTAAATTGTAATGTTGAAGTATATATGTATTTATTGTTGCTATTTTTGTAAAAAAGTCCGACATTACTGAATGCCCATGTTTTATCATCACTTATGAAGAACGAAGCTGGTCCAAGATCTTTATCGTCCCTCTCAAATAAGTTTATACGTGGGCCTCCGCAGTTGATCGAAAAGTTAAAGGCTAGAAACCAATTGATAGAGAAATTCTTTAAAAAATAACCTTTTCCAATAGAATATTCAAGCATGTGTTCGCTCTGGACACATGGAGAACTATGGTTTTGTTATAACTTACACATTCCTTGGTCTTGACCGCATGCGAAGTTCTTCTGCAGGCACCGTATGTCTGGTAAATTACTTTAAACAAAAAGGAAAACATTTAAACAAAAATGGAAACATATTAATAATTCAAAACCAGAAAAAAAAAAAAAAACAAGAAAAATGGTTAAGAATTCACATGTATTCGAAACCTTCCAATGTGAAATTGTTAGCAACAACATTGCTGCAAAAAATAACAAACAATTTTTTTACTATTCCCAATTATATAATCTTATTATATAAATTTGGATTTCTCAAATTTACTTTTTTTGAGAATCCTTCCTCATATCAAACCTAACAATCATAAATTTTTAAGTACTTATATATTTTGAAAAAGATAAAATATATTTTAAAAACATAAAAATTGTTAAAAATCTAAATTTTAGAAAATTTGATGTCCGTGTTTTAAAAACCCAAAATAAATCTTATAATATAAAGTTTAATTTTTCAATGTTATTTTTTAATAAGATCCTTCCACATATCAAATTTAAGAATCAGAAATTTTGAAGTATTTATATATTTTAATCATTTGAGAAAATTTTGAGTTTATATATATATATATATATATATATATATAAATTACCAAAATTAAAGTCAAAATAGAGCCAAAACATTGTTTAGTGAATTTTATAGTCCATGGAATGATTTGAAATAAGTTTTTAACCAAAATATTAAAATCTAAAAATTATCATAAAATGAAGTCCAAAATATGATTAAGTTAAAGTTATAGTTCTTGAAATGAGCCAAAATAAAAAAATATTACTTATAAGTTATATTATTGTTTTCTAAATTTTCTTTTTAAGAACATATAAATTTTAATATTTTTGTCAATAATTAGATTGACAAGGCCCGAATTCATAACTTAGTCCAACCCTTAAAATTCCTATTTAATCTAGCAACTTCCTAGAGGGGAGGAATCGAACCCTAGATGAAATAGTCATTACCTAAGTCATCATAACCACAATAAGAAAATATTGACAATTTCAATAATATTATTTAAATATATATATATAATGCATATAATGTTATTAGACAAATACTCATGCATTGCATAATCCATATGTAGTTATAATTTTAACAAGTGGAAATCTTATGTGATTAAAGATAAATTGAGATATAATGTTTAGTTTACTTACAGTTGCAAGTTTTGTTCATTGGCCCATGAAGGAAGTTTTCCAGACAAATCATTGTACGAGACATCTCTGTAAAAGCATAAAAGTTAGAATCTACATAATATGTTATATATATTTCCTGATTATCATGGAAAGTCTCATATGTGTCATTAAGAGTGAAACATCCTTCTATTTGAATCAATGCAAAGTAAATAAATTATAAAGTGAGACTAACATATTTTGTAAAGACGGACTCCTTTTAGTGGGCAAGCTACCAGTCAACGTGTTGTTTCCCAGAAACCTAATACGAATTGACAACAAATTATTTCATAACAACTATCATCTTATTTGTACATAAACATTCTAAAGAAGCACAAAAACATATAATCTTACAAGTGTTTAAGTCCACTTAAATTGAAAAGTGAATCCGGAATTGGTCCATGTAGTTTGTTGAAGCTTAAATCACTGAAATCCAGACATGAGTTACATGATCCATTAATTATTTTATAACCAATTTAACATCATTCACATTGACATATATACTTACAGTTGTTCCAAACTTGAGTATTGTCCAAAATTAGATGGTAAAGTCGCAGTGAGATTGTTGTTCCTTAATACCCTGCAACATATATCATCAATGTTTATTGTTACGTACACATTTAGGAGGGAGAAACAATTCATTAGCACATTAATTAATCTGAATAAAATTGGAGTAAAAGTTGAATGGAAGTTTTTTCTTACAATATTCTTAAAGATTTCATGTCTTTGATGAAATCAAGAGAAGAGTCTCCATTAGATATATCACTAAGGCTCCTACATTTGAAATATAAATATGTGAATATAAATATAAACACAGTAGGCAATACTAATTCTGCAACACATACAGTTCTGTTAAGTTAGCTAAGTTGGAAAATGACGATGGTATCGGACCACTCAAACCACTTCCCACAATTCTCCTGCAGTACAACACGTACCAACTAATTAATCCTCAAAACTAAATGCAATGAAGAATAATAGTATTATAGAAACTACATAAACAAGAGCAATGAACGAGTCCATTTCATAACTCTGTAAATGAGAAACCTTCTTACAATTCAGTAAGATTGGTCCAATTTCCTATAAAGTCTGGTATTGGACCTGTAAGTTCCACATCCATAATCAAACTGGTACAAAAGCAATAAAGTAGTGAATATATATTACAAAATATAGTTGCAACTAAAATCTAAAAACACAAACACTTATATTCAAACAAAATTTGATCTTACATTGATTGGAGGTTCACAAGATTAGCAAATGATGAAGGTATTTTTCCGCTGAGTCCAGAACTATATATGAACCTTCAATACATGTAAGTAATTCCGTTAAATGATTAATTGAATGAGACTTTTGTGGTCGGAGGACTCTAAACGATTTCAGAGGTTAAGTATTCATATCCACCTAATAGACAAGAAATAAAGACATAAATTATATATCACTTGTAGATTTGACAGAGACACTTACATTCTCTCTAGTTTTGTGCAACTCCCAATCTCAGCTGGTATAGAACCGGAAAAGTTATTTGTATCAAGATAACTGCAGAAAATATATAAATATAAGAAACCATGAAGATCCTCTAGAAGCAATATGAAGACTTTATCGTATTTAAACGATGAAGAAACACTTTAAGCTTACAGTTCTTTTAGATCTGTAAGCAAACCGATTTGCTTAGGAATAGGGCCAGACAAGACATTGGTCCCAAGAACCCTAAGTAATTAAAGAGGTGAGTTTAAAAAGAGTTCAGAGGTTAAGTATTCATATCCACTAATAGACAAGAAATAAAGACATAAATTATATATCACTTGTAGATTTGGCAGATATACTCACAGTTTTTGTAGTTTTGTGCAACTCCCAATCTCAGCTGGTATAGAACCGGTAAAGCTATTTGTACCAAGATAACTGCAAAAATATAAATAAGAAACAGTCAAGATCCTCTAGCTAGAAGCAATGTGAAGACATTATTATATTTAAACGATGAAGAAACACACTACTCTTACAGTTGTGTTAGATCTGTAAGCAAACCGATTTGCTTAGGAATAGTACCAGACAAAGCATTAGTGCCAAAATTCCTAATTTATTAAAGAGTTGAGCGTAAAGGTCAAGGAATTTTAATTTAATGTCTAAAGAAAAGGAAAAAGATTTGAGAGGCTTTTACATATATTGCAATCGATTCAGATTTTCGATTGCAGGGGACAAGAAGCCTGTGAGATTGTTTCTATAACACACTTATGGAAATATTCTAATTATACACAAGGCCCACTTATGGTTCTAGAACCTCACATCCTAACAGCCATTAAAACGATGTGCTTCAAGTAACATGAAAGCTTTGAAGGCAAGTAAAAGAACTAATCTTATGCTTCTCATATTTTAAACCCATTTACATCAACAACAAGAACCTTGAGACCTAAGCAATCGATATAACAAAACAAAATTCAACAAATGTGAATTATGTTCCTTCATTCAAACAAGGAAACTTTCATCATTTATATAAAAGATAATTAAAGGCTACACAAATTATAGAGGAGACATGTTCATCTTCCTTCATTAATGTTAAATCCAAGCATTGGCTTAGAGTTGGTGTCTCCAGGTAATATCTCTGGGGTAGGCTTCACAAAGCTCGTGGAGAAACTAGATCCTTTGGTTTGAAAGTTGCTGAAAGAGGAGGAGCTTGAGGTGTCATCAAATGTATAGTCAATCGGAAAGCCTGGCTTACATGTGGTGTTATTGACCTCAAGATTTCCTAACAGCATGTTCACCACTTGTGACATTGGTGGTCTCAACGCATGAGATGTCTGAGTGCACATCAGAGCAATGTCAATCATACGTTTCACTTCTTCAATGTTGTATTCACTTATCTTATCATCAATTAACTCAACGTCACGAGCTTTCTCGCGTAGATTCCATGCCTATATACGAAAATACACAAAGATTATTGGTCTTTTGCCATTCATGACTATCTCTAGTTTCCCCCATATATGGATAGCTAAGGACGTACCCATTCAAGAAGATATCGTTTTTCCATATCTAACTTCTCATCATAGTTTTTCCTTCCACTCACTAGTTCAAGAGCCACAACACCAAAGACATACACATCCACTTTTTCTGTTAGATGTCCACGCATGGCATACTCTGGCGCAAGATACCCACTGCATTGATAGAAATAACATGTTTTATTCATATACCGGCGTATCTCGCCGGCGCAAACCCTTTCAGATGTCTCTTCGCCTGGAAAAGGAAGAATCAATCGCAAATACTTAAAGTCTCCTCCCATGGTGGTTTCTCCCTCCAATGTACATGATTGAAATACCAACCTACATAAGTCGAAATCGAACTGAGATTCATCAAAATTAAGATAAAAAGTTAAGATAAAAACCAAAACGAAATGCTTCAAGTAACATGAAAGCATTGAAGGCAAATTAAAGAAATAATCTTATGTTTTTCATATTTTAAACCCATTTACATCAACAACAAGAACCTTGACCCCTCAGCAATCAATATAACAAAACAAATTCAACAAATGTAAATTACGTTCATCCTAGTCAAACAAGAAAATGTTCATCATGTTGGGCCATTATTTTTAGGTTTTGGGTTTGAAAATAATTGGTTGAGTGTGAATTGAAATGAGTCTAATGGGCCTATGAGATTAGACTAATTTTTGATAAACATAATATCATTTGTCCTACATTGAAAGATTGGGTTATTCTTGTGTTTTATATATAAGGACATGTTTATGCCATTGTTCAAAAAACTAACACTATGGAGTGTGTGAGTAGGGATGAAAAGACGACACGTGTACGCCGTCGTGTTCTCATTCCACGCCTAAATAAAAGAAAAAAAACAAAGATTATCAGATTTTTGATTATTTTTTTCCATCTCCAACAAGGACAATCTAGTTTTTCAAGGTTTAAGGATACACGCATCGTCCTTGCATCTTGGGTACTAATATGGTTTCCATTATCATCATATAGTTTTGCAAGCCCAAGATCAGAAACTTTTGAAAGCTGTTCAGAGTCAAGTAAAATGTTGATGGCGTTCACATCTCTATGTACTATGCGAAGTCTTTCCCTCTCATGGAGATAAACTAAACCTCTAGCTACATCTAGACTTATCTCATAACGTGTGGACCAATTCAGGTGTAAAGTCTTATCCCCTACCATATTCAAATCTATGACAAGTGCATAATGAGTTCTCTTAGCTTGGCAGAAGCATGGATCAATAAAAATCATATTTATGTTCATACCAAATAGAGTCTGGTCAAGACTTCCATTGGGAAGATACTCATATACAAGCAAACGATGACCTCCTTCACAGAAACACCCATAAAGTTTTACTAGGTTTCGATGTTGAACTGCCGAAAATGCTACAATTTCTGCCACAAATAGCCCTTTCCCTTGTTAGGATCCCACTGACAACAACTTTACCGCAACTTCTCTTCCATCACTGAGGACTCTCTATTACATATGTTATTCACATAAATAGAATTGAAAACTCTTAGTCCATTCCATTATGGTACTTACCTTATAAACAGGCCCAAATCGTCCCTCTCCAAGCTTGTTTACGGGATTGAAATCTTGAGTTGCACAAGGAGAAATTCGAAAAGCTGAAAACTTTCTGACCTGTGTGAACCAGGATGGCACAATGACTCCCAACTCTGATAATCTCATCAAGAAACTATCTGACCGAGGGAATCTTGACATTGATGTTCATCTCTTAAACACGATGTTACAGAGGCAAAAGATTCCGGATTCTGCAAGCTATAGACTCTCATACAGAAATGATTGAGTTAGGTTTAAGGTCAAGCATTAGTTCATGGAGTGGTCTTGTTCACAAGTATTGTGAGGCATGCCAAGTTGTGGTAACAAAATAACTTATCAAATCAATGGTTGGGTTAGGCGAATCACCAAGTCGAGAGATGTTTAAGACATTGATCAATCGGTTTTGAGTAGAGAATAATACAACAAAAGCTTCAAAGATGATGGATTTGATGTGAAAGTGTGGCTATGGAATTTATTTTGAGACTCATTGGTCTTTGATTAGTAACATGAGTAAAGAACAGAAGACAACAATTGGTGGTGAAGGATTCTTGTCTAGGCTTCTTTCAAGGAATGGGTTTGCTTGGAAGCGATGGCTTCATTTTTCCTTAAACTAAGCCAAAGAAAAAGTTGCTACTTTAACATAAGCATGAAAACAAAACCAATAGATCATTGCAGGAAAACAAGTCCCTTTTTCTCTCTTTTGTTCCTTCACATTAGTTTGCATTATCTAGATTGGGCATGTTGGTATGGCTTTCTTGTTAATATTCCTAGGAAAGGATTTTGTTAGAACAGAAGGTTGTAAAATAATTGCTTTGTGTCAATACTGGGTTTAAGAGCTTTTGTAGCACTAAGCTGGTGAGTGAGTGGTCTTGACTCGATAAAACTAGAAAGGAATGTTGTGCTAATAAGTCCCTGTATGCTAGGTATATGGCATACATAATGGGTATAAAGGAAGAAGAAAGGCTCAAGGTACTTCCATGTGTTTTGCTACACTTGACAAGGCAAAACAGTAGAAGTTTGAAGGGCTCACTTTGAAGCTAATAGCACTAGACTTACCATTTTGGATGTTTTGGTAAGGGATTAGTCTAAATTACTTGTGTTCTATTTGTTTTTGTTTTGCATGAATGTTGGATGAGCTTGCTGTTCTAAGTCTCTAAATGATTTTCTTGACTTATAGGGGCACAAGAGCTATTCATCAAACCAACATGTATTCTTTTGCTGATGAAATAATAGCTTATCTTTTGATAACACTTCAGTCGCTGCTTCTGCATGGTAGAAATAATAGCTTTAGAAATGGTGCTCGCAGTTATTCTTCACACTATATAACTCATATTGACAAAACCAGTCAAAAGTTGGAAAACTTATTCACGTCATTCTTTAATTCCATTTTTACATTAAAGGCTACACAAATTATAGAGGAGACATTGTCATCTTCCCTCCTTAATGTTGAATCCAAGCATTGGCTTAGAGCTGGTGTCTCCAGGTAATATCTTAGAGGAAGGCTTCACAAAGCTCATGGAGAAGCTTGATCCTTTGGTTTGAAAGTTGCTGAAAGAGGAGGAGCTTGAGGTGTCATCAAATGTATAGTCAATTGGAAAGCCTGGCTTACTTGTTGTATTATTGACCTCAACATTTCCTAACAGCATGTTCACCACTTGTGACATTGGTGGTCTCAACGCATGAGATGTCTGAGTGCACATCAGAGCAATGCCAATCATACATCTAACTTCTTCCATGTTGTATTCACTTAGCTTATCATCAATTAACTCAACATCACGACTTTTCTCGCGTAGATTCCACGCCTATATAGGAAAAATACACAAGGATTATTGGTCTTTTGCCATTCATGATTATCTCTAGTTTCTCATATATGGATAGGTAAGGACATACCCATTCAAGAAGATATCTTTTTTCCATATCTAACTTTTCATAATAGTTTTTCCTTCCACTCACTAATTCAAGAGCCACAACACCAAAGGCATATACATCCACTTTCTCTGTTAGATGTCCATGCATGGCATACTCTGGCGCAAGATACCCACTACATTGATACAAAAATCACATGTTATTCATCCATAGATGTGAATTGCAAACCTAAGGTCTTTTGATGGAATACTTACTACGTCCCTGCCACTCGGGTACTCATATGAGATTTTTTGTCATCGTATAGTTTTGCAAGTCCAAAATCAGAAACTTTTGGAACCAATTCAGAGTCAAGTAAAATGTTGCTAGACTTAACATCCCTGTGTACTATACAAACACTTGCCTCTTCATGGAGATAAACTAAACCTCTAGCTACTCCCAAGCATATTTGATAACGAGTTGACCAATCAAGATGTAAACTATGATCCCCTGTGTCACTCAAACCAAGAGCATGATGAATAATTCAACAGGGTAGGAGCAAATATAGATAAGTCATGTTTCTATTCATTACCAAATAACGCCTTGTCGAGACTTCCATTAGGGAGATACTCATATACAAACAAGCG
>JAKUCM010005420.1:0-16508 GCA_023374145.1 Lepidium sativum | reverse complement strand
GAGAGAGAGAGAGACAAGGATGAGACTTTATCCCATGAACAAGGTACAAGAGACGAGAACACAGGGTCCGATGTAGTGTTGCGCCAATCGCAAAGGGAAATTTCAAGACCAAAACATCTTGATGATTATGTTTTGTTGTCTGAGGTTGAAGGGAAAGGTACTATTGTGTTTGGATGATGTATGTATAAATTTCAAAGAAGAAAAGGAATTAAATGTATGGATTCTTAATTGTGAAGATGATATTGGGTATATTGTCAATAATAAGACTTCAGAACTAAAGGATCTCCTGGAAGGTGTCAAGCCCATCAGACTAAAATGGGCATTCAAAATTAAACAAAATTTCGATGGCAGCATTAACAAGTACAAGTCAAAACTTGTTGCTAAAGAATATGTGCAAAAATTTGGAATAGCTTATGAAGAAGTGTTTGCATTGGTTGCAAGACTCAAAAGAATTAAGCTTTGTATTAATCTATCAGCATCAAATGGCTGGGAGATACATCATTTTGACGTGAAAACGGTTTTTCTTATTGGAGATCTTAAGGAGACCATTTATGTCACACAACCAGAGGGCTTTGAGGTGAAAGGAAGTGAAGACTAAATCTATAGACTCAAGAAAGTCTTGTATGGGTTGAAATAAGCACTAAAAGCTTGGAACATCAAGTTGAATCAAGTACTCAAAATACTTAAGTTCGAAAAATGTAGCATGGAGCCATCAGTTTACCGGAAGGTAATAGACCGTTAATGAGTTGTCAAGAAGCATGATAAGGCATATGCATATGCCAAATTATCTTTGGAGAGAAGCGGTAAGACACTCAACATATCTCTTGATAATAATTGCTACAAGAGCAAAGATCGGACACCATAGGAGATCTTTCGTCGAAAATAGCCAAAACTCCATCATCTCCAAACTTTAGATGCATCAGATACACTAAGGTTCATGTTCCACAGTTAAAGAAACTTGAAGATAGATCTCATATACTCGTACATCTTGGAATTGATCTCGGATCTAAGGCTTATGAACTACTTGATCCGAATTCTCAAAAGATTCTGGTAATTAGAGATGTTGTGTTTGATGAAACGAAAAGTTGGAATTGGAATCCCAAAGTTTCGGAGGAGAGTCAAGTTGGAACCTTTGAGAGAATGATATGTGGTAGTGAGAAAATTATTATATTTGATGGTGATGATAATCAAGAACAAGAAGAGTCTAGATTCAAAGACAAAGACAAGGATGAGACTTTATCCATGAACAAGGTACAAGAGACGAGAACACAGGGTCCGATGTAGTGCTGCGCCAATCGCAAAGGGAAATTTCAAGACCAAAACATCTTGATGATTATGTTTTGTTGTATGAGGTTGAAGGGAAAGCTACTATTGTGTTTGGATGATGTATGTATAAATTTCAAAGAAGAAAAGGAATTAAATGTATGGATTCTTAATTGTGAAGATGATATTGGGTCTATTGTCAATAATTAGACTTGGGAACTAGAGGATCTCCCGGAAGGTGTTAAGCCCATCAGACTAAAATGGGCATTCAAAATAAAACAAAATTTCGATGGCAGCATCAACAAGTACAAGTCAAAACTTGTTGCTAAAGAATATGTGCAAAAATTTGGAATAGCTTATGAAGAAGTGTTTGCACTGGTTGCAAAACTCAAAAGAATTAAGCTTTGTATTAATCTATCAGCATCAAATTGCTGGGAGATACATCATTTTGACGTGAAAACGGTTTTTCTTATTGGAGATCTTAAGGAGACCATTTATGTCACACAACCAGAGGGCTTTGAGGTGAAAGGAAGTGAAGACAAAATCTATAGACTCAAGAAAGTCTTGTATGGGTTGAAATAAGCACTAAAAGCTTGGAACATCAAGTTGAATCAAGTACTGAAAACACTTAAGTTCGAAAAATGTAGCAAGGAGCCATCAGTTTACAAGAAGGTAGTAGAACGTTAATGGGTTGTCAAGAAGCATGATGAAGCATATGCATATGCCAAATTATCTTTGGAGAGAAACGGTAAGACACTCAACAGATCTCTTGATAATAATTGCTATGAGAGCTATCAAAGATCGAACACCATATGAGATCTTTCGTCGAAAATAGCCAAAACTCGATCATCTCCAAATTTTAGATGCATCAGATACACTAAGGTTCATGTTCCACAGTTGAAGAAACTTGAAGATAGATCTCGTATACTTGTAAATCTTGAACTGATCTCGGATCTAAGGCTTATCAACTACTTGATCCGAATTCTCAAAAGATTGTGGTAATTAGAGATGTTGTGTTTGATGAAACGAAAAGTTGGAATTGGAATCCCAAAGTTTCGGAGGAGAGTCAAGTTGGAACCTTTGAGAGAATGATATGTGGTAGTGAGACAAATATTATATTTGATGGTGATGATAATCAAGAACAAGAAGAGTCTAGATTCAAAGACAAAGACAAGGATGAGACTTTATCCCATGAACAAGGTACAAGAGACGAGAACACAGGGTCCGATGTAGTGTTGCGCCAATCGCAAAGGGAAATTTCAAGACCAAAACATCTTGATGATTATGTTTTGTTGTCTGAGGTTGAAGGGAAAGGTACTATTGTGTTTGGATGATGTATGTATAAATTTCAAAGAAGAAAAGGAATTAAATGTATGGATTCTTAATTGTGAAGATGATATTGGGTATATTGTCAATAATAAGACTTCAGAACTAAAGGATCTCCTGGAAGGTGTCAAGCCCATCAGACTAAAATGGGCATTCAAAATTAAACAAAATTTCGATGGCAGCATTAACAAGTACAAGTCAAAACTTGTTGCTAAAGAATATGTGCAAAAATTTGGAATAGCTTATGAAGAAGTGTTTGCATTGGTTGCAAGACTCAAAAGAATTAAGCTTTGTATTAATCTATCAGCATCAAATGGCTGGGAGATACATCATTTTGACGTGAAAACGGTTTTTCTTATTGGAGATCTTAAGGAGACCATTTATGTCACACAACCAGAGGGCTTTGAGGTGAAAGGAAGTGAAGACAAAATCTATAGACTCAAGAAAGTCTTGTATGGGTTGAAATAAGCACTAAAAGCTTGGAACATCAAGTTGAATCAAGTACTCAAAATACTTAAGTTCGAAAAATGTAGCATGGAGCCATCAGTTTACCGGAAGGTAATAGACCGTTAATGAGTTGTCAAGAAGCATGATAAGGCATATGCATATGCCAAATTATCTTTGGAGAGAAGCGGTAAGACACTCAACATATCTCTTGATAATAATTGCTACAAGAGCAAAGATCGGACACCATAGGAGATCTTTCGTCGAAAATAGCCAAAACTCCATCATCTCCAAACTTTAGATGCATCAGATACACTAAGGTTCATGTTCCACAGTTAAAGAAACTTGAAGATAGATCTCATATACTCGTACATCTTGGAATTGATCTCGGATCTAAGGCTTATGAACTACTTGATCCGAATTCTCAAAAGATTCTGGTAATTAGAGATGTTGTGTTTGATGAAACGAAAAGTTGGAATTGGAATCCCAAAGTTTCGGAGGAGAGTCAAGTTGGAACCTTTGAGAGAATGATATGTGGTAGTGAGAAAATTATTATATTTGATGGTGATGATAATCAAGAACAAGAAGAGTCTAGATTCAAAGACAAAGACAAGGATGAGACTTTATCCCATGAACAAGGTACAAGAGACGAGAACACAGGGTCCGATGTAGTGCTGCGCCAATCGCAAAGGGAAATTTCAAGACCAAAACATCTTGATGATTATGTTTTGTTGTATGAGGTTGAAGGGAAAGCTACTATTGTGTTTGGATGATGTATGTATAAATTTCAAAGAAGAAAAGGAATTAAATGTATGGATTCTTAATTGTGAAGATGATATTGGGTCTATTGTCAATAATTAGACTTGGGAACTAGAGGATCTCCCGGAAGGTGTCAAGCCCATCAGACTAAAATGGGCATTCAAAATAAAACAAAATTTCGATGGCAGCATCAACAAGTACAAGTCAAAACTTGTTGCTAAAGAATATGTGCAAAAATTTGGAATAGCTTATGAAGAAGTGTTTGCACTGGTTGCAAAACTCAAAAGAATTAAGCTTTGTATTAATCTATCAGCATCAAATTGCTGGGAGATACATCATTTTGACGTGAAAACGGTTTTTCTTATTGGAGATCTTAAGGAGACCATTTATGTCACACAACCAGAGGGCTTTGAGGTGAAAGGAAGTGAAGACAAAATCTATAGACTCAAGAAAGTCTTGTATGGGTTGAAATAAGCACTAAAAGCTTGGAACATCAAGTTGAATCAAGTACTGAAAACACTTAAGTTCGAAAAATGTAGCAAGGAGCCATCAGTTTACAAGAAGGTAGTAGAACGTTAATGGGTTGTCAAGAAGCATGATGAAGCATATGCATATGCCAAATTATCTTTGGAGAGAAGCGGTAAGACACTCAACAGATCTCTTGATAATAATTGCTATGAGAGCTATCAAAGATCGAACACCATATGAGATCTTTCGTCGAAAATAGCCAAAACTCGATCATCTCCAAATTTTAGATGCATCAGATACACTAAGGTTCATGTTCCACAGTTGAAGAAACTTGAAGATAGATCTCGTATACTCGTAAATCTTGAACTGATCTCGGATCTAAGGCTTATCAACTACTTGATCCGAATTCTCAAAAGATTGTGGTAATTAGAGATGTTGTGTTTGATGAAACGAAAAGTTGGAATTGGAATCCCAAAGTTTCGGAGGAGAGTCAAGTTGGAACCTTTGAGAGTATGATATGTGGTAGTGAGACAAATATTATATTTGATGGTGATGATAATCAAGAACAAGAGGAGTCTAGATTCAAAGACAAAGACAAGGATGAGACTTTATCCCATGAACAAGGTACAAGAGACGAGAACACAGGGTCCGATGTAGTGTTGCGCCAATCGCAAAGGGAAATTTCAAGACCAAAAGATCTTGATGATTATGTTTTGTTGTCTGAGGTTGAAGGGAAAGCTACTATTGTGTTTGGATGATGTATGTATAAATTTCAAAGAAGAAAAGGAATTAAATGTATGGATTCTTAATTGTGAAGATGATATTGGGTATATTGTCAATAATAAGACTTGGGAACTAGAGGATCTCCCGGAAGGTGTCAAGCCCATCAAACTAAAATGGGCATTCAAAATTAAACAAAATTTCGATGGAAGCATTAACAAGTACAAGTCAAAACTTGTTGCTAAAGAATATGTGCAAAAATTTGGAATAGCTTATGAAGAAGTGTTTGCATTGGTTGCAAGACTCAAAACAATAAAGCTTTGTATTAATCTATCAGCACCAAATGGCTGGGAGATACATCATTTTGACGTGAAAACGGTTTTTCTTATTGGAGATCTTAAGGAGACCATTTATGTCACACAACCAGAGGGCTTTGAGGTGAAAGGAAGTGAAGACAAAATCTATAGACTCAAGAAAGCCTTGTATGGGTTGAAATAAGCACTAAAAGCTTGGAACATCAAGTTGAATCAAGTACTCAAAATACTTAAGTTCGAAAAATGTAGCATGGAGCCATCAGTTTACAGGAAGGTAATAGACCGTTAATGAGTTGTCAAGAAGCATGATAAGGCATATGCATATGCCAAATTATCTTTGGAGAGAAGCGGTAAGACACTCAAAATATCTCTTGATAATAATTGCTACAAGAGCAAAGATCGGACACCATATGAGATCTTTCGTCGAAAATAGCCAAAACTCCATCATCTCCAAATTTTAGATGCATCAGATACACTAAGGTTCATGTTCCACAGTTAAAGAAACTTGAAGATAGATCTCATATACTCGTACATCTTGGAATTGATCTCGGATCTAAGGCTTATGAACTACTTGATCCGAATTCTCAAAAGATTCTGGTAATTAGAGATGTTGTGTTTGATGAAACGAAAAGTTGGAATTGGAATCCCAAAGTTTCGGAGGAGAGTCAAGTTGGAACCTTTGAGAGAATGATATGTGGTAGTGAGAAAATTATTATATTTGATGGTGATGATAATCAAGAACAAGAAGAGTCTAGATTCAAAGACAAAGACAAGGATGAGACTTTATCCCATGAACAAGGTACAAGAGACGAGAACACAGGGTCCGATGTAGTGCTGCGCCAATCGCAAAGGGAAATTTCAAGACCAAAACATCTTGATGATTATGTTTTGTTGTATGAGGTTGAAGGGAAAGCTACTATTGTGTTTGGATGATGTATGTATAAATTTCAAAGAAGAAAAGGAATTAAATGTATGGATTCTTAATTGTGAAGATGATATTGGGTCTATTGTCAATAATTAGACTTGGGAACTAGAGGATCTCCCAGAAGGTGTCAAGCCCATCAGACTAAAATGGGCATTCAAAATAAAACAAAATTTTGATGGCAGCATCAACAAGTACAAGTCAAAACTTGTTGCTAAAGAATATGTGCAAAAATTTGGAATAGCTTATGAAGAAGTGTTTGCATTGGTTGCAAAACTCAAAAGAATTAAGCTTTGTATTAATCTATCAGCATCAAATGGCTGGGAGATACATCATTTTGATGTGAAAACGGTTTTTCTTATTGGAGATCTTAAGGAGACCATTTATGTCACACAACCAGAGGGCTTTGAGGTGAAAGGAAGTGAAGACAAAATCTATAGACTCAAGAAAGTCTTGTATGGGTTGAAATAAGCACTAAAAGCTTGGAACATCAAGTTGAATCAAGTACTGAAAACACTTAAGTTCGAAAAATGTAGCAAGGAGCCATCAGTTTACAAGAAGGTAGTAGAACGTTAATGGGTTGTCAAGAAGCATGATGAAGCATATGCATATGCCAAATTATCTTTGGAGAGAAGCGGTAAGACACTCAACAGATCTCTTGATAATAATTGCTATGAGAGCTATCAAAGATCGAACACCATATGAGATCTTTCGTCGAAAATAGCCAAAACTCGATCATCTCCAAATTTTAGATGCATCAGATACACTAAGGTTCATGTTCCACAGTTGAAGAAACTTGAAGATAGATCTCGTATACTCGTAAATCTTGAACTGATCTCGGATCTAAGGCTTATCAACTACTTGATCCGAATTCTCAAAAGATTGTGGTAATTAGAGATGTTGTGTTTGATGAAACGAAAAGTTGGAATTGGAATCCCAAAGTTTCGGAGGAGAGTCAAGTTGGAACCTTTGAGAGAATGATATGTGGTAGTGAGACAATTATTATATTTGATGGTGATGATAATCAAGAACAAGAGGAGTCTAGATTCAAAGACAAAGACAAGGATGAGACTTTATCCCATGAACAAGGTACAAGAGACGAGAACACAGGGTCCGATGTAGTGTTGCGCCAATCGCAAAGGGAAATTTCAAGACCAAAAGATCTTGATGATTATGTTTTGTTGTCTGAGGTTGAAGGGAAAGCTACTATTGTGTTTGGATGATGTATGTATAAATTTCAAAGAAGAAAAGGAATTAAATGTATGGATTCTTAATTGTGAAGATGATATTGGGTATATTGTCAATAATAAGACTTGGGAACTAGAGGATCTCCCGGAAGGTGTCAAGCCCATCAAACTAAAATGGGCATTCAAAATTAAACAAAATTTCGATGGCAGCATTAACAAGTACAAGTCAAAACTTGTTGCTAAAGAATATGTGCAAAAATTTGGAATAGCTTATGAAGAAGTGTTTGCATTGGTTGCAAGACTCAAAACAATAAAGCTTTGTATTAATCTATCAGCACCAAATGGCTGGGAGATACATCATTTTGACGTGAAAACGGTTTTTCTTATTGGAGATCTTAAGGAGACCATTTATGTCACACAACCAGAGGGCTTTGAGGTGAAAGGAAGTGAAGACAAAATCTATAGACTCAAGAAAGCCTTGTATGGGTTGAAATAAGCACTAAAAGCTTGGAACATCAAGTTGAATCAAGTACTCAAAATACTTAAGTTCGAAAAATGTAGCATGGAGCCATCAGTTTACAGGAAGGTAATAGACCGTTAATGAGTTGTCAAGAAGCATGATAAGGCATATGCATATGCCAAATTATCTTTGGAGAGAAGCGGTAAGACACTCAACATATCTCTTGATAATAATTGCTACAAGAGCAAAGATCGGACACCATATGAGATCTTTCGTCGAAAATAGCCAAAACTCCATCATCTCCAAATTTTAGATGCATCAGATACACTAAGGTTCATGTTCCACAGTTGAAGAAACTTGAAGATAGATCTCATATACTCGTACATCTTGGAATTGATCTCGGATCTAAGGCTTATGAACTACTTGATCCGAATTCTCAAAAGATTCTGGTAATTAGAGATGTTGTGTTTGATGAAACGAAAAGTTGGAATTGGAATCCCAAAGTTTCGGAGGAGAGTCAAGTTGGAACCTTTGAGAGAATGATATGTGGTAGTGAGAAAATTATTATATTTGATGGTGATGATAATCAAGAACAAGAAGAGTCTAGATTCAAAGACAAAGACAAGGATGAGACTTTATCCCATGAACAAGGTACAAGAGACGAGAACACAGGGTCCGATGTAGTGCTGCGCCAATCGCAAAGGGAAATTTCAAGACCAAAACATCTTGATGATTATGTTTTGTTGTATGAGGTTGAAGGGAAAGCTACTATTGTGTTTGGATGATGTATGTATAAATTTCAAAGAAGAAAAGGAATTAAATGTATGGATTCTTAATTGTGAAGATGATATTGGGTCTATTGTCAATAATTAGACATGGGAACTAGAGGATCTCCCGGAAGGTGTCAAGCCCATCAGACTAAAATGGGCATTCAAAATAAAACAAAATTTCGATGGCAGCATCAACAAGTACAAGTCAAAACTTGTTGCTAAAGAATATGTGCAAAAATTTGGAATAGCTTATGAAGAAGTGTTTGCATTGGTTGCAAAACTCAAAAGAATTAAGCTTTGTATTAATCTATCAGCATCAAATGGCTGGGAGATACATCATTTTGATGTGAAAACGGTTTTTCTTATTGGAGATCTTAAGGAGACCATTTATGTCACACAACCAGAGGGCTTTGAGGTGAAAGGAAGTGAAGACAAAATCTATAGACTCAAGAAAGTCTTGTATGGGTTGAAATAAGCACTAAAAGCTTGGAACATCAAGTTGAATCAAGTACTGAAAACACTTAAGTTCGAAAAATGTAGCAAGGAGCCATCAGTTTACAAGAAGGTAGTAGAACGTTAATGGGTTGTCAAGAAGCATGATGAAGCATATGCATATGCCAAATTATCTTTGGAGAGAAGCGGTAAGACACTCAACAGATCTCTTGATAATAATTGCTATGAGAGCTATCAAAGATCGAACACCATATGAGATCTTTCGTCGAAAATAGCCAAAACTCGATCATCTCCAAATTTTAGATGCATCAGATACACTAAGGTTCATGTTCCACAGTTGAAGAAACTTGAAGATAGATCTCGTATACTCGTAAATCTTGAACTGATCTCGGATCTAAGGCTTATCAACTACTTGATCCGAATTCTCAAAAGATTGTGGTAATTAGAGATGTTGTGTTTGATGCAACGAAAAGTTGGAATTGGAATCCCAAAGTTTCGGAGGAGAGTCAAGTTGGAACCTTTGAGAGAATGATATGTGGTAGTGAGACAATTATTATATTTGATGGTGATGATAATCAAGAACAAGAGGAGTCTAGATTCAAAGACAAAGACAAGGATGAGACTTTATCCCATGAACAAGGTACAAGAGACGAGAACACAGGGTCCGATGTAGTGTTGCGCCAATCGCAAAGGGAAATTTCAAGACCAAAAGATCTTGATGATTATGTTTTGTTGTCTGAGGTTGAAGGGAAAGCTACTATTGTGTTTGGATGATGTATGTATAAATTTCAAAGAAGAAAAGGAATTAAATGTATGGATTCTTAATTGTGAAGATGATATTGGGTATATTGTCAATAATAAGACTTGGGAACTAGAGGATCTCCCGGAAGGTGTCAAGCCCATCAAACTAAAATGGGCATTCAAAATTAAACAAAATTTCGATGGCAGCATTAACAAGTACAAGTCAAAACTTGTTGCTAAAGAATATGTGCAAAAATTTGGAATAGCTTATGAACGAAGTGTTTGCATTGGTTGCAAGACTCAAAACAATAAAGCTTTGTATTAATCTATCAGCACCAAATGGCTGGGAGATACATCATTTTGACGTGAAAAACGGTTTTTCTTATTGGAGATCTTAAGGAGACCATTTATGTCACACAACCAGAGGGCTTTGAGGTGAAAGGAAGTGAAGACAAAATCTATAGACTCAAGAAAGCCTTGTATGGGTTGAAATAAGCACTAAAAGCTTGGAACATCAAGTTGAATCAAGTACTCATAATACTTAAGTTCGAAAAATGTAGCAAGGAGCCATCAGTTTACAAGAAGGTAGTAGAACGTTAATGGGTTGTCAAGAACCATGATGAAGCATATGCATATGCCAAATTATCTTTGGAGAGAAGCGGTAAGACACTCAACAGATCTCTTGATAATAATTGCTATGAGAGCTATCAAAGATCGAACACCATATGAGATCTTTCGTCGAAAATAGCCAAAACTCGATCATCTCCAAATTTTAGATGCATCAGATACACTAAGGTTCATGTTCCACAGTTGAAGAAACTTGAAGATAGATCTCGTATACTCGTAAATCTTGAACTGATCTCGGATCTAAGGCTTATCAACTACTTGATCCGAATTCTCAAAAGATTGTGGTAATTAGAGATGTTGTGTTTGATGCAACGAAAAGTTGGAATTGGAATCCCAAAGTTTCGGAGGAGAGTCAAGTTGGAACCTTTGAGAGAATGATATGTGGTAGTGAGACAATTATTATATTTGATGGTGATGATAATCAAGAACAATAGGAGTCTAGATTCAAAGACAAAGACAAGGATGAGACTTTATCCCATGAACAAGGTACAAGAGACGAGAACACAGGGGTCCGATGTAGTGTTGCGCCAATCGCAAAGGGAAATTTCAAGACCAAAAGATCTTGATGATTATGTTTTGTTGTCTGAGGTTGAAGGGAAAGCTACTATTGTGTTTGGATGATGTATGTATAAATTTCAAAGAAGAAAAGGAATTAAATGTATGGATTCTTAATTGTGAAGATGATCTTGGGTATATTGTCAATAATAAGACTTGGGAACTAGAGGATCTCCCGGAAGGTGTCAAGCCCATCAAACTAAAATGGGCATTCAAAATTAAACAAAATTTCGATGGCAGCATTAACAAGTACAAGTCAAAACTTGTTGCTAAAGAATATGTGCAAAAAAAATTTGGAATAGCTTATGAAGAAGTGTTTGCATTGGTTGCAAGACTCAAAACAATAAAGCTTTGTATTAATCTATCAGCACCAAATGGCTGGGGAGATACATCATTTTGACGTGAAAACGGTTTTTCTTATTGGAGATCTTAAGGAGACCATTTATGTCACACAACCAGAGGGAGGTGAAAGGAAGTGAAGACAAAATCTATAGACTCAAGAAAGCCTTGTATGGGTTGAAATAAGCACTAAAAGCTTGGAACATCAAGTTGAATCAAGTACTCATAATACTTAAGTTCGAAAAATGTAGCATGGAGCCATCAGTTTACAGGAAGGTAATAGACCGTTAATGAGTTGTCAAGAAGCATGATAAGGCATATGCATATGCCAAATTATCTTTGGAGAGAAGCGGTAAGACACTCAACATATCTCTTGATAATAATTGCTACAAGAGCAAAGATCGGACACCATATGAGATCTTTCGTCGAAAATAGCCAAAACTCCATCATCTCCAAATTTTAGATGCATCAGATACACTAAGGTTCATGTTCCACAGTTGAAGAAACTTGAAGATAGATCTCATATACTCGTACATCTTGGAATTGATCTCGGATCTAAGGCTTATGAACTACTTGATCCGAATTCTCAAAAGATTCTGGTAATTAGAGATGTTGTGTTTGATGAAACGAAAAGTTGGAATTGGAATCCCAAAGTTTCGGAGGAGAGTCAAGTTGGAACCTTTGAGAGAATGATATGTGGTAGTGAGACAATTATTATATTTGATGGTGATGATAATCAAGAACAAGAGGAGTCTAGATTCAAAGACAAAGACAAGGATGAGACTTTATCCCATGAACAAGGTACAAGAGACGAGAACACAGGGTCCGATGTAGTGTTGCGCCAATCGCAAAGGGAAATTTTAAGACCAAAACATCTTGATGATTAAGTTTTGTTGTCTGAGGTTGAAGGGAAAGGTACTATTGTGTTTGGATGATGTATGTATAAATTTCAAAGAAGAAAAGGAATTAAATGTATGGATTGTTAATTGTGAAGATGATATTGGGTATATTGTCAATAATAAGACTTGGGAACTAGAGGATCTCCTGGAAGGTGTCAAGCCCATCAGACTAAAATGGGCATTCAAAATTAAACAAAATTTCGATGGCAGCATTAACAAGTACAAGTCAAAACTTGTTGCTAAAGAATATGTGCAAAAATTTGGAATAGCTTATGAAGAAGTGTTTGCATTGGTTGCAAGACTCAAAACAATAAAGCTTTGTATTAATCTATCAGCATCAAATGGCTGGGAGATACATCATTTTGACGTGAAAACGGTTTTTCTTATTGGAGATCTTAAGGAGACCATTTATGTCACACAACCAGAGGGCTTTGAGGTGAAAGGAAGTGAAGACAAAATCTATAGACTCAAGAAAGTCTTGTATGGGTTGAAATAAGCACTAAAAGCTTGGAACATCAAGTTGAATCAAGTACTGAAAACACTTAAGTTCGAAAAATGTAGCAAGGAGCCATCAGTTTACAAGAAGGTAGTAGAACGTTAATGGGTTGTCAAGAAGCATGATGAAGCATATGCATATGCCAAATTATCTTTGGAGAGAAGCGGTAAGACACTCAACAGATCTCTTGATAATAATTGCTACAAGAGCAAATATCGGACACCATAGGAGATCTTTCGTCGAAAATAGCCAAAACTCCATCATCTCCAAATTTTAGATGCATCAGATACACTAAGGTTCATGTTCCACAGTTAAAGAAACTTGAAGATAGATCTCATATACTCGTACATCTTGGAATTGATCTCGGATCTAAGGCTTATGAACTACTTGATCCGAATTCTCAAAAGATTCTGGTAATTAGAGATGTTGTGTTTGATGAAACGAAAAGTTGGAATTGGAATCCCAAAGTTTCGGAGGAGAGTCAAGTTGGAACCTTTGAGAGAATGATATGTGGTAGTGAGAAAATTATTATATTTGATGGTGATGATAATCAAGAACAAGAAGAGTCTAGATTCAAAGACAAAGACAAGGATGAGACTTTATCCCATGAACAAGGTACAAGAGACGAGAACACAGGGTCCGATGTAGTGCTGCGCCAATCGCAAAGGGAAATTTCAAGACCAAAACATCTTGATGATTATGTTTTGTTGTATGAGGTTGAAGGGAAAGCTACTATTGTGTTTGGATGATGTATGTATAAATTTCAAAGAAGAAAAGGAATTAAATGTATGGATTCTTAATTGTGAAGATGATATTGGGTCTATTGTCAATAATTAGACTTGGGAACTAGAGGATCTCCCGGAAGGTGTCAAGCCCATCAGACTAAAATGGGCATTCAAAATAAAACAAAATTTCGATGGCAGCATCAACAAGTACAAGTCAAAACTTGTTGCTAAAGAATAATAGCTTATGAAGAAGTGTTTGCATTGGTTGCAAAACTCAAAAGAATTAAGCTTTGTATTAATCTATCAGCATCAAATGGCTGGGAGATACATCATTTTGACCGAGGAAAACGGTTTTTCTTATTGGAGATCTTAAGGAGACCATTTATGTCACACAACCAGAGGGCTTTGAGGTGAAAGGAAGTGAAGACAAAATCTATAGACTCAAGAAAGCCTTGTATGGGTTGAAATAAGCACTAAAAGCTTGGAACATCAAGTTGAATCAAGTACTGAAAACACTTATGTTCGAAAAATGTAGCAAGGAGCCATCAGTTTACAAGAAGGTAGTAGAACGTTAATGGGTTGTCAAGAAGCATGATGAAGCATATGCATATGCCAAATTATCTTTGGAGAGAAGCAGTAAGACACTCAACAGATCTCTTGATAATAATTGAGCATGAGAGCTATCAAAGATCGAACACCATATGAGATCTTTCGTCGAAAATAGCCAAAACTCCATCATCTCCAAATTTTAGATGCATCAGATACACTAAGGTTCATGTTCCACAGTTGAAGAAACTTGAAGATAGATCTCATATACTCGTACATCTTGGAATTGATCTCGGATCTAAGGCTTATGAACTACTTGATCTGAATTCTCAAAAGATTCTGGTAATTAGAGATGTTGTGTTTGATGAAACGAAAAGTTGGAATTGGAATCCCAAAGTTTCGGAGGAGAGTCAAGTTGGAACCTTTGAGAGAATGATATGTGGTAGTGAGACAATTATTATATTTGATGGTGATGATAATCAAGAACAAGAGGAGTCTAGATTCAAAGACAAAGACAAGGATGAGACTTTATCCCATGAACAAGGTACAAGAGACGAGAACACAGGGTCCGATGTAGTGTTGCGCCAATCGCAAAGGGAAATTTCAAGACCAAAACATCTTGATGATTAAGTTTTGTTGTCTGAGGTTGAAGGGAAAGGTACTATTGTGTTTGGATGATGTATGTATAAATTTCAAAGAAGAAAAGGAATTAAATGTATGGATTGTTAATTGTGAAGATGATATTGGGTATATTGTCAATAATAAGACTTGGGAACTAGAGGCTCCTGGAAGGTGTCAAGCCCATCAGACTAAAATGGGCATTCAAAATTAAACAAAATTTCGATGGCAGCATTAACAAGTACAAGTCAAAACTTGTTGCTAAAGAATATGTGCAAAAATTTGGAATAGCTTATGAAGAAGTGTTTGCATTGGTTGCAAGACTCAAAACAATAAAGCTTTGTATTAATCTATCAGCATCAAATGGCTGGGAGATACATCATTTTGACGTGAAAACGGTTTTTCTTATTGGAGATCTTAAGGAGACCATTTATGTCACACAACCAGAGGGCTTTGAGGTGAAAGGAAGTGAAGACAAAATCTATAGACTCAAGAAAGTCTTGTATGGGTTGAAATAAGCACTAAAAGCTTGGAACATCAAGTTGAATCAAGTACTCAAAATACTTAAGTTCGAAAAATGTAGCATGGAGCCATCAGTTTACAGGAAGGTAATAGACCGTTAATGAGTTGTCAAGAAGCATGATAAGGCATATGCATATGCCAAATTATCTTTGGAGAGAAGCGGTAAGACACTCAACATATCTCTTGATAATAATTGCTACAAGAGCAAATATCGGACACCATAGGAGATCTTTCGT
This sequence comes from Lepidium sativum, assembly GCA_023374145.1. Classification (NCBI taxonomy): domain Eukaryota; kingdom Viridiplantae; phylum Streptophyta; class Magnoliopsida; order Brassicales; family Brassicaceae; genus Lepidium; species Lepidium sativum. The sequence continues at coordinate 1,118 of JAKUCM010005420.1, read as the reverse complement.
CGAAAATAGCCAAAACTCCATCATCTCCAAATTTTAGATGCATCAGATACACTAAGGTTCATGTTCCACAGTTGAAGAAACTTGAAGATAGATCTCATATACTCGTACATCTTGGAATTGATCTCGGATCTAAGGCTTATGAACTACTTGATCCGAATTCTCAAAAGATTCTGGTAATTAGAGATGTTGTGTTTGATGAAACGAAAAGTTGGAATTGGAATCCCAAAGTTTCGGAGGAGAGTCAAGTTGGAACCTTTGAGAGAATGATATGTGGTAGTGAGAAAATTATTATATTTGATGGTGATGATAATCAAGAACAAGAAGAGTCTAGATTCAAAGACAAAGACAAGGATGAGACTTTATCCCATGAACAAGGTACAAGAGACGAGAACACAGGGTCCGATGTAGTGCTGCGCCAATCGCAAAGGGAAATTTCAAGACCAAAACATCTTGATGATTATATTTTGTTGTATGAGGTTGAAGGGAAAGCTACTATTGTGTTTGGATGATGTATGTATAAATTTCAAAGAAGAAAAGGAATTAAATGTATGGATTCTTAATTGTGAAGATGATATTGGGTCTATTGTCAATAATTAGACTTGGGAACTAGAGGATCTCCCGGAAGGTGTCAAGCCAATCAGACTAAAATGGGCATTCAAAATAAAACAAAATTTCGATGGCAGCATCAACAAGTACAAGTCAAAACTTGTTGCTAAAGAATAATAGCTTATGAAGAAGTGTTTGCATTGGTTGCAAAACTCAAAAGAATTAAGCTTTGTATTAATCTATCAGCATCAAATGGCTGGGAGATACATCATTTTGACGTGAAAACGGTTGTTCTTATTGGAGATCTTAAGGAGACCATTTATGTCACACAACCAGAGGGCTTTGAGGTGAAAGGAAGTGAAGACAAAATCTATAGACTCAAGAAAGCCTTGTATGGGTTGAAATAAGCACTAAAAGCTTGGAACATCAAGTTGAATCAAGTACTGAAAACACTTATGTTCGAAAAATGTAGCAAGGAGCCATCAGTTTACAAGAAGGTAGTAGAACGTTAATGGGTTGTCAAGAAGCATGATGAAGCATATGCATATGCCAAATTATCTTCTCTCTCTCTC
>JAKUCM010005419.1:0-20616 GCA_023374145.1 Lepidium sativum | reverse complement strand
AAAGAAATGATAAATGTTAACTTTTTAGTTATAGCCTGAATTTGATGAATTGTTAATGCTCTAAATGTATCATATAGGATCCTTTTCTAGGTCAGCAGTGAATAGTGAAAGTGAAGCTAAGACTGGCCTATCAGGCATTATAACAGGAATCATTATTGGATGTTCTTTACTGTTCTTGACCCCAATGTTTAAATATATACCACAGGTAAGTCTGTGCTGAATATTTCTACTCCACTTTCTTGTGCTCTTCTCTTCTACTTCACATGAAGTCGTTATAAATCTCAGAATCTCGAAATTCTAGAACTGAATTCTGACTTCTCACTTCTGCCTGTTGCTCAATTTTACAGTGTGCTTTAGCAGCAATAGTGATCTCTGCTGTTAGTGGCTTGGTAAGTTTAAGTCAACCCACCAGAAAAGAATCCGGCATGTCTACTACGTACTGCCTTTGGTTCACATTAACTCTTTTTGGATGTTGACTATATTAGGTGGACTATGAAGGGGCAATATTTCTATGGCGTGTGGACAAGAGAGATTTTACTCTTTGGGCCGTTACTAGCACCACCACTTTGTTCTTTGGTATAGAGATCGGGGTCCTCATTGGTGTGAGTAGGTTCAGATTCACTTAGATTTATTTCTGCAGCCGTTCATGTCTCTTTGTTGTAAAAGGAGTGATGATGTTTGAAAGTAAGATAATATATGAATTGAGCATCGCTCTCTAAGGACTTATAGAGTTGCAATTCTTGGGATTTCAGGTTGGTTTTTCACTTGCTTTTGTTATACACGAGTCTGCAAACCCTCATATCGGTAAAGATGAGTTTATGTGCAATTGCCTGCCCCTCTGTCTACTTTTCACTTTTTGTTTCTTAGAATGGTTTCAAACTCATATTATTGATTACAATCCATTCATATGCTTTGGCAGCTGTCTTGGGGCGTCTTCCAGGGACCACTGTGTACAGAAACATAAAGCAATATCCAGAGGCATATACTTACAAAGGGATTGTGATTGTTCGAATCGATGCTCCCATATATTTTGCCAACATAAGCTTTATCAAGGACAGGTGAAATTGACATTTGGTTCCTGAATTGCCCTGTGTTATGATCAGCATATACCAAGAGGTAATACAACATGTATTTCCAAATTGCAGGCTACGAGAATATGAAGTAGCTATCGACAAACACACAAACAAGGGACCAGATGTTGAAAGGATCTACTTTGTTATCCTTGAAATGTCCCGTAAGTCTAACGTTTCTGTTCACAGTTCCAACCTTGAAAAAGCGATCAATCAATAATGAGTTGGGTGTAACGCAGCTGTCACATACATCGACTCAAGCGCAGTAGAAGCCTTAAAAGAATTGTACGATGAATATCAGACAAGGAACATACAGGTTCAATTTGCAAACCCGATATCATCATCCTTAATAAAGTAGTTATTTCTACAAACACCTTTGATGGTTGTGTTGGTTTCCAAATGGAGCAGCTTGCTATTTCGAATCCGAACAAACAGGTTCTCTTGACTCTAGCAAAATCAGGCATTGTGGAGCTTATTGGCAAAGAATGGTATTTTGTAAGAGTACATGACGCGGTCCAAGTTTGTCTTCATTACGTCGAGACAACCATAAATGAGAAGAGCAATTCAAGCTTGTGCAGAAGAAGTGGAGCGAAAGACTCAGCATATCCTGAAGTTGAGTCAAATATTAAACTTGTTTTGAAGGAGCCATTGTTGTCCAACGAGAGATAATACATTCAGCAGTCTGATTCATTTTACCATTATGTATCAAATAAGATATTCCCTTGGTGATGAAACGTGATATTTCCACACTTGTAAATAAACCCACGATAAGGTTTGGGTTCAGCTTTGTCGTATACCTATTCTGAAAAGTAAGTAGATACATATCATTATAGTGTAGTTTTTTAAAGTTGATCACAATGCGACTAATTTATCACTTTATAGAAAAGTAAGAGAAAGCAAAGTTCTACTTGAAAACAAAAATATTCATTAATGCGAAATTTCACAGGAAAAAAGGAACAAAAAAAATCATAACATCATCGATAAATCCAATTTCTCCATCCATTACATCATTTCGAGTTCTGATGGGATAACAGTCATAAAATAAATTGTTTGGTTGGATAAAAAATGGTTAGTAGAATGACCAACAAATAAAAAGAAGAAGATTAATTACGTAGCGATAGATTCACATATAAATCATTAAGTATTATTAGTGGTTGATGGAGTTATATTGCATGTGCATTAAGTCCAAGATAGAGAGAATATTGGTTCCAAAAATGAGGAGCAGAAACTGTTAACTATTTGCAGGTTGTGTGTCATCATCTTATGATCTTAATATATAATTTGTGGAATATATAATAGTGTCCAAGTATCGAGCCCACGGTAAAGGAAATTAAAAACTCAATCAAAGTGTGCTTTACGTGTACGATTTTGAGAAATATCATATCACTGATGGAGATTATGACTTTTCTATATATCTGTTAATATGACACGTAATTTGGATAAAACATTGGAAAATATATATAGAGAAAGTGACATCGTGAGTAGTTGGAAATTTGAATAATGCTATACATTACCTTATAATTCAACCTCTAAAGTCTCAATTTCTTTTTGAAAAAGTTGATCAGGACCTCGCCGCCTCACACTCATTATTCGTAATTGAAGTTAATCTTGTTTTGCTAACATCCATAGTTAAATCTTTGGACAAGTCTATTTTTCTTGTTCCCACACCACGTTTAGGACTCTGTGTTGGTCCTTATCAAATAAAGCCATCGGACAATTCAATGCACTCATCTAGAGGGGACACCGATCCCATGATCCAGAACTTTTATGATATATCAATTCAAATTAGAATTTGTAGGATCGGATTTTTTAGTTATTTAGATATCCGAAAACACCGTTTCTGGATCCTGCATTATTTCAAAGTTCTCAATTCGATGATATGCTACTGTGAACCAAGCGCATCATACTACGGAAAAGGACCGATGCAACTAGAACTACAATTATGGTGAATGTGGTAGAGCCGTAGGAGTTGACTTAATCAACATCCCAGACCTTGTCTCCAACAATGCAGTGATCGCTTTCAAAGCCGCTATTTGGTTCTGGATGACTGCCCAGTGATCTCTGGCCAGTCATGTCACGCTGTGATCTCTGGCCAGTGGCAGCCGTCAAGCGCCGACCAGGCCGCTGGGAGATTACCGGGTTACGGACTGATCACGAATATTAAAAACGGTGGATTGGAATGTGGACGTGGCCAAGATTCGAGAGTTGCGGATCGTATAGGGTTTTGTCAGAGGTATTGTAACATATTTGGGGTTAATCCTGGTCCTAATCTTGATTGTTACAACCAAAGGTCATTTCTTAGTGTCTTCCTCGACGCTGCCATGTAATACGGAATTAACAATAATGTCAAAGTAATAAAACTGTTTAGCTAAATAATGAAGTTAAGAATATAGCCAATTTTAAATACACCCTCGTAATTAATTTTTTAGCTTATTTTTAAAAGGTAAATAATGACTTAATAACCTCTAATGAGATTCTTAAGTTTTGTGGATTTTAATGGTAGAACCCCACACAAAATACTTAAGATTTTACAAAAAAATTATAAGTAGTGTTAAATATGAATTGAATTACATAATATGTGTTTTGTTAATACAATGTAAAATGAAGCAGAGTTACATAATCAATGTAAAATGAACACAAAATGTCAAATGTTTGTGTCTTTTGTTAACAATGTCTTTTGTTAACAATGTCTTTTGTTAATGCATTGTGTGTAACGAGCAATGCTTGTGACTTCATAATCTGCAACATGAACACATAATTAAACACAAGATCACATTCATTGTAATGTTACAACACATATATTACAAAACACAGACACAATAACGTTTCAAAACACAGACACAACATAGTTACAAAACACAGACACAACATGGTTACAAAACACATACACAAAATGGTTAAACTCCATTCAACATGTCGGTAATGAGTTTTTTTTTGAGAGCCATTTTCATATCAAATAATGGCTCTGTTTTTGCCAAAAGACTGTCCAACAACTTGTGTTTACACAACCTTTCTTTCATGGCTAAATCCTTCTGTTTGATCTCCCACATTTCCCGAAACTCTAAGAGAGCATTTCCTTGTGCTGCCTTGTTCACTGTCTTCTTAGACTTGGCTTTTGAAACCTTAACACCATGAGGTCGAGTTTGATCATCTTCACTGCTAACTGAGGCAGAAGTTGAAGATTGCGTTGAACCCTCATTAGTCTTCCTATTCTTTGACATTCCATGATTTTCTTTTTGGCACCATTTTTGATCATATCGAAGTTCTCTCCAAGCATGCTTGAGAGTGAACTTTTGCTTATGATCATTGAAGAAAATCTGATGAGCCAACTTCATAACATCATTCTCGTTTTGACCACTACATTTCTGAGATGATGCAACATCAAAGCACCCCACAAATTTGTAGACACTATCATTAATCTTCGACCATCTTTGCTTACAGTGGCTTGGCTCCCTCTTCTGCAGACCCGCAACCTTAGGACTTACAACAAAATAAGCTGGAATCCTCTTCCAAAAGGCTTCTGCTTTTTGCTCATTCCCAACTGATGGATCATTACTTGTGTTGAGCCAAGCACTGATGAGCATAACATCTTCTGAGGGAGTCCACTTCCTTCTTGATCTTCGATCATCAGCTTCACTTGGTGAATCCTTCTCACAGAAATTGGGTTCAAGGTTTTCAGGTTCATGTTGACTACTCAGTAATGCTAGGAAACTAGAGGTCTGGCTGTATGAGTTCATAGAATCCATCTATGAGTGTCTGAAGGAGAAGACAAAATTAGAAGACAGAAGACAAAAGAAGAAGAAGCAGACAAAAGAAGAAAACAAAAGAAACAGACAGAAGAATGAAGACAAAAGATATAAGAGGTAGACGCAGACAGAAGACAGAAGAAGAAGAAGATGAAGAAGATGAAGAAGCAAACAAAAGAAGAAAACAAAAGAAGCAGATAAGAAGATAGACGATGAGAGAAGAATGAAGACAGAAGAAGCAGACATAAGACAGAAGTAGAAGCAGACAGAAAAAGAAAACACAAGAATGAAGATAGAAGATAGAAGAAGTAGACGCAGACAGAAGACAAAATACAGAAGAAGAAGAAGCAAACAAAAGAAGAAAACAGAAGAAGCAGAGAAGAAGATAGAAGAAGAGCGAAGAATGAAGATGAAGAAGCAGACAAAAGACAGTATAAGCAGAAGAAAAAGCACAAGAAGAAGCAGAAGAAGAAGCATACATAAGCAAAGAGAAGAAGAATGACAGAAGATAGTAGAAGTAGAAGAAGCACACAGAATGACGAAGATAGAAGTAGACAAAAGAAGAATGAGAGAAGAATGAAGACAGAAGAAGAAGCAGACATAATGAAGAATGATAGAAGAAGTAGACAAAATCCATTTTACGAGGTTTGACATTCAATGTGAACCTAATCTACATTTACTTCACATGGAAAGCCATTTACTCACACCCTAAACACAGAGATGTGATCTAATCACATAGATCACAAAGAAGATTTAACATTTATCACATAGATGATAAAGAAGATTTCATAGAGATTACCAAGAAGATTTAACATTTATCACAAAGACTTACATTTAACATTGAAGTAGAATCTAATCACAGAGACCTACATCTAATCACAGAGACCTATAATTGAAACTAACCACAACCTAATAAACATACTAACCACAACCTAATAAACATATATGCATTAATTTCATTACTTCTGACACTCGATTATCTGCTTCTGTACCACATATCCTCAATTATACAAAGAAACAAACACATATGTTAGCAAAACTTAGCAAAATTCATATATAAATATACAAATACAGAGAAGATTTGAAGCTAAAACCGTTAATATACAACTAATACTAACCCTAATCACTTATATAATTATAATACAGAACACTAAATTTTTGGAAACCCAAAAATCCTAATTTCGACGAACCCTAATTTCGAAACCCCAAAACCCTAATCTCGTAAATCAAACTACCGTAACTATGAAATAGGTCGAAAACATACCTAGATGGTTGGAGAAAAGAATCCCCAAGAAATTTGGTGAAGCTTCTCGGCTAAATCGCCTCCGACGCCGTTGAGATGAAGAAGAGGAAGATAAGATAATCGTAGAAATGAGAAAAGTGGAGGAAATGGACGAAATCGCCTAAAAGAGAAGAGGAAGAAGAAAAGAAAGTCGAAGAAATGAGAGAAGCCACGACCCATCTCTTTTTTTTTTAGCCAAAAAGCCTCGTCCAAATTTTCCATCCGACACGTAAGAGTGTCTTAAGAGACTCTTAAAACTCTTCATTAAGAACTGTTTCTTACTATTAAAATATGTTTGGCTTTATTTTTTTTTTAAAATTCATTAAGAACCCCATTACAATTCCCTTAATGAAGCTGGTCTTACATCTATCCAACAAATATTCAAAATCATAAGATTTAGAACACGTGAGTTATCAAAAAAGAAAATGCTGGAAAAGGGTGAATCAGTCCAACTATTTTACATCTTTTACTTTTAAAACCAAATAGTCTTGTTCTAATAGTCCAGACCAAAATTCGATTTTTTTCAAAAGTAAAATGTTAATCATTTTTATTTAGCTAAAAATATTCATGAGTTTTCCGGGTTCTTGAAAGGATTATGGTAAAACGCAATAATGCGTCAACTCTCAGTATCAAGATTTCAGTCTCTTTAAAAAATAATGCGGATTTCCATTGATTGAAATCAGTGATCTTCTAGGAAATGGAAACTTTCGGTTAACTAAAAGATATCTTACTCTTAATTATATTTTTATTTATATGGATGTTGTATTATTATTATGTATAGCAATTACATAATAGGAGCACACAAGTTTCCTCGAAATTTAAGTTATTATTGTTACCAGACTTCACACGGTACGACCCGCTAAGAGCATGATTATTAGAGAGATCCAATTGGGTCTCTTAAAAAAAAAAAAAAAATTTTTTTTTTTGGTAAAAAACGGACCAATACGGGTTCGCCAACCCGTCTCTTAAATAGGGGATGCAAGAGACGGGTTCGCCACGTGGCGAACCCGTATTGGTCCGTTTTTTACCAAAATATTTTTTTTTTTTTTTTTTTTTTAAGAGACCCAATTGGATCTCTCCAATAATCATGGTCTAAGGCTCATTAAGTTTGTGAAGTCTACAATTTAACACATGGCGAGGAGAAAGAGGGATGAAGACAGTTACAAAGAACGAACTAAATCGACAAGAAAATATACCAAATTCGAGTTGCTAAAAATATAAAAAAGAGAGATCATAGAAAAATTGATATATAGAAAAAATCCAAAAAATTAGTATAAGCTAAAACTCTCTTGTCTTTGTAATCTTCCTTTGTAACAAAATTCATTCATCAATATAATCGATCTTTTAATTTCTTTGACCTTTATTTTCGTTAACTCGTAATTCGTTTAACCTCAGTAATTGATCTAGCATTATCAGTTATTTTTTTAGCATGACATGTATTTTGTGTAAAAACATTAGAAAGGAAAAGAGAGTCACCGTGAGTAGTTGGAAATTTTCCGTGATATAAATAAAGAATGAAAATATGAAATATTTGTATGATTTGGTCTCTCAGTCATTATATCATTAATAGGGTAATTCTGTACGTTACCTTATAATTTTCTTTTACAAAAAAAAAAAATCGATTTCCAAGTCTCAATTTCTTTATGAAGAAGTTGATCATGAACTCGCCGCCTCATACTCAATATTCATAACTAAATATTTTTTAATGTCAACATTCATAATTAAATATTGGTCTACACGTCTATTTTTGGATCACCACATTACTATACATAATCTTGACTATTCTTACAAATCCTACTTGCCTATCTTAGTTAAACTAAGCCATGCATATAATATGTCAGAACAATATTTGTCAATCAATGCACACTCGATCACATCATCGGTTATTAGTCCGCAAGTTTGTTCAATCTGCACAAATGTTTTACTCTTTTTGAGCAAAAACTCAAATAGATTGCACTTTATTGATTTTGGTCTTCCAAAATTGGTATAATCTTACGAAATTCAGCACAATTTCCTACATAGAAAGTTTGTCTATAAAAAAATTATGTCTACAAAACAGAGATTTAGATAACTTCAAGCAAACAAGAAGAAGTCAAATTCTAACCTAACAACATTGACAGAATAGGAATGTAATATTATAATAAAGAACACTGTTTGTTTACCAACGTTAAACTAAAGAAAAAGATAAAAATTTGATGTAAATTCTTTCATTAGATGTTGAATGTTACTATATATACCTTCCATGTCTACAATGAAAGAAAACCATAAACTATGAGCAAAATGAAAACTTCTCTATTTATTCTTTGTCTTATAATCTCATTTTTCTCATCATTTTCCTCGGCCGAGCAATGTGGTCGTCAAGCTGGAGGAGCACTCTGCCCCAATGGTCTATGTTGCAGCGAGTTCGGATGGTGCGGTAACACCGAACAATACTGTAAGCAGCCTGGCTGCCAAAGCCAGTGCACTCCAAATGGTACTCCTACTCCTGGACCCTCCGGTGGCGATCTTTCAAGTATCATTTCAAGTTCTCAATTCGAGAATATGCTTAAGCACAGGAATGATGGTGCTTGTGCTGCTAGAGGATTCTACACTTATAATGCCTTTATCACTGCTGCTAAGTCCTTCCGTGGCTTTGGCACCACCGGAGACACCGCCACAAGGAAGAAGGAGATCGCCGCTTTCTTCGGTCAGACTTCCCATGAAACTACAGGTATTCATTAATTAACGACTAAGCTTTGATTAAGCTTTCTTCGGACAGCTAGACTTCCTATTAAGTTATTTTTAGTTACTACTTCATTGAGTTTATTTAGTAACACAATACAAAAATTTGGGATTTGTGCAAAAACAAAAACTTCTTGTTTTTTTGCAACTCTAACTTCTATCTTTATGTCAACATCATGAAATCAAAATGAATACGTAAAATAACCTTTAGACATATCTTCAAAGATCACATACGGATAAATTTATTTATTTTATATAAAAAAATCATTTGATACTATTTATCATACTTTCGAAAAAGATATAAAAAGTCACATTGCATATTATTTTTAATTTGGAATGATTGATTTGTATTTTTTCAATAAAAAAAATCCACAAAACCTTGAAAATACATGGTGGGAGAATATACTTTGGATACATACCACTTGTTATCATATATCCTTTGGCGCTAAGTCAGAAAATAATAAACCAATCAAACATAACAAGTTTTTATAAATATTATTTCTAATAATATCATATAATAAATTGATGGTTATCTATATATAAAATAATGTAAAGTTGTGATTGCATGAATATAAATGAAATGAAGGGTTTGCATAATGTAGGTGGGTGGCCAACAGCACCGGACGGACCATTCGCATGGGGCTACTGTTTCAAGCAAGAAAGGAATCCTACTTCAAACTACTGTGAACCAAGCGCCACGTGGCCATGCGCTCAAGGCAAACGCTACTACGGAAGAGGACCGATGCAACTATCATGGAACTACAATTATGGTCAATGTGGTAGAGCCATAGGTGTTGACTTAATCAACAATCCAGACCTTGTCTCCAACGACCCAGTGATCGCTTTCAAAGCCGCCATTTGGTTCTGGATGACTGCTCAGTCTCCTAAACCGTCGTGTCACGCTGTTATCTCCGGCCAGTGGCAGCCGTCAAACGCTGACAGTGCCGCTGGGAGATTACCGGGTTATGGAGTTATCACGAATGTTATCAATGGTGGATTAGAGTGTGGACGTGGCCAAGACGCGAGAGTTGCAGATCGTGTAGGGTTTTATCAGAGGTATTGTAACATATTTGGGGTTAATCCTGGTCCTAATCTTGATTGTTACAATCAAAGGTCCTTTATTAACTCCTTCCTCGACGCTTCTATTTAATTAGATGTTTGTATAATCATATGCAACTTTGTGTTGAATAAAAAGTATTGTCATATCTAATAAAACTCTTTAGCTAAATAATGAAATTTCGTGTAAGGTTCCAAAATATGGGATTGTTTTTGGATTTTAAGATCCAGATGACTATTTTCGACTTCAAAATATTTTGTTTTTGTCAACATGGGTATCACAACTGCAACTTCGAATGCTAAAATTATTGGTTGGCCATATAAATCAGAAAAGAGCTCCACATATTTAGAACCTTTTATTCCGGGATTTTTTAATGTTCTTCTTTAACTGAAGTTGTTCCATGTTTATTTTTTGGGATTGTTTTCAAAATAACTCATTGACTTTGATCAATAGGTGGAATAACCTTCCGTTTTTTTTTTCTAAAAATTTCTCCGACTTATCGTTCCTTATTCTACTAATTTTGATTATGCCGTTTTTTTAAAAAAAATTCAGCAAAACCTAAAATTACCAAAATATTCTTCTAACCTCAAATATTCACAAAAATGTCATATTCTTTAATTCTACCAACAACATTTAACAACCGAAAACAAAGCTCTAAATGCTCATGTATCTACCCATTTTCAAGCCTCTTATTGCTTATTCATCATCTATAACCACATAATCTTTCATCCTTTCTTCATTTCTATCCATAAATCTCTCTAATTTTCATTTTAACATTTTAGAATCTTAAAGCTTAAATTTTTTGGTGCATTTAGCAACTAAAAATAACAATTAATGGTTTAGTTCAACATTCTCGGCTAATTTAAATAAGGTAAATCTAAACTCTAACTCAAATCTAGCTAATTTTTTTATATTTCAAAATTTGCAGAGCGTAGACTTCATTTGAAGTCTGATGTTCCATGTAGATTTCACGTGAATTGTTATAGTCATCACGAATGATAGTTTTTGCATTTAACCATTTTCTAGATTCGGAGAGCATACTTCATGTGATATTTCACATCATATTTATTAAAAATGTAATTTTTAAATAGAAAAGTGATTTTTTTTTTTAAAGTTTCACATATTCTCATTTCAAAAACAAATTTTTAACTATAAAGCATTAAAAAAATCAAATATTCATACAAGTTTCATTAAAAATGAAATCTTTCACAGAATTTTTAAAAAATTAGTCTTTTCACATAATATTTATTAAAAATGTAATCTTTAACTATAAAATATAAAATATGATTTTTTCATAAGATCTCCTTTAAAGATCAATTTTTAACTATAAACACACACAAAAAATAAATACTTTAACTAGAAAAAAACTCAACATTTTCCAAAAAATCTACCTTTTTCAGTTTTGAATCGAGAAGAAATGATAGAATGTTGGCTAGAGACAAGATGCTTCGACGACTGGAATCTTCCGGTAGTACATGCAAAAAAAAAAAATTGTATTTATATGTAGGTTAACTTTTGGGTTTAATTGTTGGTTAATTTTGGTTTAACAAAACCCAATTTTATTTCAATTTTAATTTTGGATGAGCAAACTTAAGTCTGCTCTGAAAGTAGACTAAATATAAAGTCTACTCGTGTAAATCGTAGACTTCACATGAAGTCTGCACTAAACCCTAAACTGCAAACCCTAAATTCTAAACCGCAAACCAAATATTTATACACAAATGTTAGGCCAAAAACCTATACTTTCTAAATGAATGCACAAGTTAACTCATTTATTCCATTTATATATTTCAAGTACAAAATTTACAAATCTCACATGATTACCATCTTATATTGCTAAAGCCTAAACCATTACATAGTCTGTTTATGAACTTTGTGATTTGATCTTTGTTGATTTTATTTGACTATGTTTTAGTAAAATTTTATTTATAAAACTTCATAAATTTTATTATTAGATTTTGTAATCAGAATTATAAACATATAATAATAATTAGTTTAATTTAAAATTATATATAATTAAGGAGCAAACTTTACATGAAATGTTCTTGTATAAGCAGTAGACTTCATGTGAAGTCTTTTATAAGCATAATTCATGTGAAGTATGCAATAGTACAAATGTAATAGCGTTTCCAAGTTTTTTGTTTTGGTTATTAAGGGCAAAAATTATAAATTCACTACTTTAACTTACTTTTGATAATGAATTCAATTGGGATTTATTTTTACATTAAAATGAAATTTTGAGTCATATTATCATTTTTTTTTACTTTTTTTTGATAAATAGATAAGGTTTTAGAGAGAAAGAAGTGAGAATTTTACAGGTCTATGAGAAAGTGGCACCGACCTCTTGGAAGGACCTTCTTGTAGGCTCTTCTGGTAAGATGACAAAAAAACAGGTCAACCGTTTACCCTTGAATCTGGAGAGCTTTGTGTCAAGATTCCTAATTCAGTACTCAAGCAAGACCATCACAGATGGAAGGAGTTTATCAGTGGCCAATTCCAAGGAAATCTCCACCTAAAGGAGCACTATATGTTATCTAAATGGTATTTGGAGCAAACAGAAGCATGATATCACAATTTCTAAAGTTCGACCCAAATCGGTTTTGATTCATATTCCGTGTGATCCTACAAGGAAGAGAGTCCTAACCTAAAGTGTTTGGCATATCGAAGGCCACATGATGTTTGTGGCTGATTAATGTTTAAAGGAATGCCTCCAACATTATCTACTGAAGCAACACTTGAACATGTTGCATGTCTGATTGGTCACCAAGTTTACCTTCACCCTCAAACTATGCAACTAAGAGATATTGAAGTAGCTCGAGTTTTCACTATTGTGGATATCACTAAGCCACTTCCTGAGGCTGTGAATGTCAAACTTGATACAGGGGAGTTTTGAAGAATTAAAGACTCCAGTCCTTGGTTACCTCCAACTTGTGCGCACTGCAAAGAGATTGGCGACACGATAAGAAGATGTAACTCCACTACTCACTCTGGTGAAACCTGCACTAGATTTCGCAAGCATACTGCTGATGTACAAAGAATTGGGGACAAACCTCTTAATCGTAAAAACAGAACTCGCAGGGAGAAAGAGCGAACCATAATCACCATATGTTCCCAAGGCAATTCATACCACCTCGGCAACTCAACCAACTACGGATATAGAGCTGGTTATTGAACTAAGAGGAGATACTTAAGTAGATAAGTCATCGCTCAAACCTCATAAGAAAAGCAAAGGAAAGATACAAATTACTGAATCTTCCTCTTCCGCTTCCTCGGACTTTGATTCTGTCGAGGAATCTTCATCTTCTTACCCTCACTCAAACGAAGAAGACAACCCTGCAGACCCTCCTCAATTTCTCAAGTACTTTACCAAAATACAGAGGCGACATGAGCGTGATTCTGTGGGTAAGCCTGCTCACAAATCAAAACATTAACTTTATGATGGATTGTTTTTGCTGGAATGTCAGAGGTTTCAACAGTAGTGTAAAGCGGTGTAATGTTAAAACATGGCTATGACAGTTTCACCCGTATTTTGGTAGCTTACTAGAAACTAGAGTAAAGGAGTATAAGGCTCATCACTTTTTTGTTAAAACATTTCCTAGGGTGGAATCTTGCATCTAACTATGATTATGCAGAATTAGGGAGATTGGAAGTCGTCTGTGACAGTCATGATTCACTCCAAGTCCAGCCAAATGATAACATGTGTTATTAAGGTTCCCAACATTGCCAGGGAACTCGCTGTTTCTTTTATTTAAGCTAGAAATGGGAGATATGAGAGGCATCAATTTTGGGTTGAAATATGCCAACTAGCAAGTGATTATTCGATATATTCCAAGCTGTGGATCCTTCTAGGTGAATTTAACTTTTAAACCCGACTGAGCAATCAACAGGTGGTATAAGTATCTCTAAAAGTATGGAGGAACTCTTGCTTGCTTTTTGCATCATTGGAAGATCTATCCTACAAGGGAAACTTTTATACACGGTGGAATAAACAGGAACTCGATATGACTTCCAAGAAACTTGATAGAGAATAGAGAATAGAAGTCAGATTTTCCGTTTGAAAATTCTTCTTGCTCAGATCATTGCCTAATGTTGATATTCGTTGCTCCAAAACAGAAGCATCAATGCAAATTCCTATTGTTGAACTTCCTGATTCTGCATAAGGACTTCTTCCCTCGAGCATTAAATCATTGGCATAGTACATGGATAACGGGATCAGCCCAAGAGGTAATTGAAGTCACTAAATAAAGACCATTTTTCAGACCTTGATGAATGATTTAAAGAGGCTCACGAGAATCTTCTGTTGCACCAACGATAGTTTTTTGACCACCCCTTCAACTTGTGCAACAATTATTGATAAAAGGCTTACAAAAATTGATTTGCAGTTGCAGAGGCTGGGGTCAAAGATCTCGAGTAACATGGTTGAAGTGTGAAGACTTGAGTAAAGCTTTTTTACACCGTACTATAGATACTCACAGAGCTGAAAATCAGATCTTTTACCTAAACAACAGTCAAGCTATCCGAGTGGATACCCGCAGGTAACAAGAGAGATGTGTAATTCTGATTTTCAAAACCTACTTGGTGGCAACACTTCTTCTCTTTCAGCAGCTGAAAAAGAAACAATAGCACATCATACCTTTTTCTGTTGCATTGAAGAACAAATCGAAATGCTGGAAAGTGAGATCTCTGATGAGGTTACTAAGCAAGAATTCTTTGCAGTCCCAACCAACAAAACGCCAGATCTAGATTGCTTCACAAGAGAATTCTTTAGAGCTACTTGGCATGTAATTGGTCAGGAGCTGATTGACGTCGTTAAAGAGTTCTTTATTTTTTGTCGCTTGCTCAAACAATGGAATGCTAAAGCTATTTCCTTTATCCTGTTATCAAATTGGTGTCGTTAACAACTGGGTTCTTGTTAGCTACGTTTAGAATTTTAGATTTTCTAGATCAAGTTCTTTTTACCACCATGATTACTCACTCCTATGTGGTTCTATTTCAGGTGATTCTGCATCTCTATTTTTCAACTTGACCCTCCACCTCGAGTTGAGTTAAATCGTTACATGCATACACATTCCAAAGGCAGTCAGAACCTTTTCAGTTTTCGCGATAGCATCCACCGACTCCCACGTGAGTTGAGAAAGCAGAGAAAAGATCTCCACTTTGATTTAGAAAACATAATGTCGGAGGATCACCCAGCAACATCAAAACACAATAGTCACAAGACTTGCCTATCAATGAACCTCACCAGCGAAGGGCCAGAGCAATAGGGGCCGGTGATGCGCCTAGCACTCACACCCTAAGACGACATGACATTGTACCTCCTACCATCCTAAACAACAATTTTGAGATCAAAAGCGGTACAATTGCCACGATTCAGAACAACAAATTTCATGAATTATTAGCTGAGGATCCCCTTGACCATCTTAACGAATTTGAGAGGCTTTGCGACATGGTTAAAATCAATGGAGTCAGCGAATATGCCTTGAAAATCGATTGTTCCTGTTCTCATTGGGAGATAAATCCCGCCTATGGGAGAAGCACATACCTATAGGCACTATCACTTCATGGGATGGATGTAAGAAAGCATTTCTAACCAAGTACTTCTCCACCTCACGGACTGCGAAAGTCCGCAATGAAATTTCTAGCTTTGCGCAAAAGAATGGAGAAACATTCTCTGAAGACTGGGAGTGGTTCAAAACGTACCAACCTCAATGCCCTCATTATGGTTTTAGCACTGACTCCTTACTCATCACCCTACATCACGAAGTTTATTCGAAAATATGCATGCTACTCGAAACTGCAAGCAATGAAAATTTCTCCAACAAAGATGTTGATGACAGTTTGGAGCTAATGGAGAATTGAGCTCAAGCTGATGGTCTGTACAACGAAGAATATGACAGAATTGTGAGAGGTACAATAGAATCTAAATTAGTGAGCATAAAAGAAAAAAAGGCTTTTGAATGAGAAGTTGGACAAACTGCTATCGGTACATCAAAAACAAGTCCACCGAGTGTGTCAAGAAGAACTCGAGTACGAGGTAGATGATCAGATTGAGTAAGTCAGCTTTGTTCAGAACCAAGGAGGTGGATACAAACCTTATAATAACTACATGCAACATCCAAATCTCTCTTATCGAAGCACCAACGTTGCAAACCCACACGACTAAGTCTACCCACCCAAGAAACAACAGGGACCACCGAAGGCCTACATACCTAAACAGCAATACCACAAGAGTTTCCAACCAACTACTACAGTGCCGCCAGATTATGAACATTCAGCTCCACCAGCTCCTCAACAAACAACAAAGGTCATGGATATTCTACAACATATACTAAAAGACCATATCGTTATAGCTACTGAGCTCACCAAGAAATTCACTGAATTCACGGCTTAAGTTTCTTGAGAGTCAACACGCCTCTTCTTCCACGATCAAGACTAGCAGACAACTCCAGGGAAAATAGTTCAGAATCCGAAGGAATATCACGCTAGTGCCATTACACTCAGAAGTTGACATGAGCTATTGATTCGTGTAAAGAGTCATAAATAATAAGGCTGATAAATTAACTCCAGAGAGTCAACTCGACCCTCCTGCTCGAGTTAACCCAAGTCGAGTGCAACAAAATTCTCTAGTGTCAGCGGAAAAAGTCCCTCATGAAATAAAACTTGAGTGTGACACTCGAGTGGCACTATCTAAGGCTCAAAAACAGTGAGCTCCACTGGAAACAGTTAAACCCTTTGTCCTTCCGTCCTATAAACGGTAATTGCCTTTCCCATAAACATTTGAGTCATTTGTAGTTTGTTCGCGTATTTTACATCTACATCGCATATACATTGCATTTGAAGTTATTTCCAGGAAGTTTGGGCTAGAGATGTAACCACGGCAATGCGACTTGGGTTATGTTGCCATGGCAACGTGACTCAGATGATAACAAGCGGCAACTCGGATCATGAAACCACGACATGGACGACTCGAGTGACAACCAATGAAACTCGGATTGGAATCCAACGACGTAATGGACCGGTTCATGCACTATACGTGATGGGCCGAGTCAACTTCACTTTTGACGACCCAATCACTTGACTCGACCCACGAAGTCGAATCAAGTATCCTACTTAATTTTCGTTTTCATTTTTAGGTTGAACGGAGGGATTAGTATAAATACCTCTTTGTTGTTACAGAGACTTTTTTATCTAAATTTTTACGGCTGCTTCAAAAACCGTTTGAGCTTTTCATTGTTGTAATTACAGAACAAGAATTCCACTTTTGTTTATGATATTTTAATTCAATTTCAATGTGCTTTTACTCAAAGTTTACTTTATGAATTCGATTATCATGTCATCCACTTTGAATATTATTTTGATTGTTTTACCCATGGTTAGTACTTAACTTGGGGTTCATGAGGGAACGAACTAGACCTGCGTGGATCTTAAAGTTTTCTAAGTCACTTAAGGGTATAATAATATTGACTTTTGTTTCGGTGTTGTTAATGCTTGTTCCTTTCTGATTAATTGAAACATGATCTTAGCTGTTTAGCCCATGATAGATGTATTACTGGTTCAACCGTCTCGGAAATTTACATCCTTAGCTTAAGAGATAAACTGTCTAAGGTGTTTATTAGGGTCATTTAAATTGTTGCTTCATGCTAGTTAGATTGTTAAACGCTTATGATGATAAGGTCAATTGATAGCTTTATTAAGATTGTTTACCATGAGAGTGGGCTTAATAGTTTTAAGTTTATTGCCTAGAGATCCACTCTGTTTGAGTTTGTTAAGCGATTTAGTGATTTTAAGTGAGACGCTGGTCTATGATCTCCACATCTTAAGAAACCTTTTTTCTCATCCATTGCTTAGTTATTCTCATTGCACTTAATTTTTGCCTTCACTGCATTTTATTTTGTAGATTCGCTTTAACTTCACTTTGTTTCATTGATTTACTTAATTTCTACTTCTGTTTCCCATCGTTTGAATTGCTCACTTAGGTTGATAGATAACAAATCATCGACTCGATTTGGCTTAAAGTAGAGTAGTCTATCATATTCTGATTACTAGTTACGCTCCCACTTGGATTGACACCTATTATGCTACTCGACATCTTAGTGTAATATGATTTGAAAGCTAGAGTAAAATCTTGTTATCACATCACTAACATCTCCTCTCGCAGTCTCCTTAACGTTGATTTGAGGAAAGCCTTTGATATTGTAAAATGGTATTTTATAACCATCTTTCTAAAGGCTACATGTTTTCTGAATATAATGGTAAACTGGATCCACCAATGTATATCCACCACTTCCTTCTCCATTAACGTGAATAGTGAATTGTGCATGATCTTTAAAGGAACACAAGGATTGAGGCAATGCAACCCTCTCTCTCCCTCTATGTTTTTATGGCAATGGAAATCTTATCAAGTATGCTGTCAGCAAAGTTTATTTCAGGAAATATTGGCCTCCACCCTCTAGGAAGATCACCAATCATCACCATCTTGCATTTGCAGATGATTTAATGATCTTCTCTTACGGAAAGGAAGGTTCTCTCCTTCAAATTATTGGAGTTTTGGATGAATTCAGGGTCTTCTCTGGTCTTCAAATAAACAAAGACAAATCCAACTTGTATTTGGTTGGCACACATCAGGTAGAACTGGAAAGAATTGTGTTTATTGGTTTCCAAATGGGTCAATTGTCGGTTCATTATCTTGGCATTCCCCTCATTCACAAGAAACTTTGGGTATCAGACTTCTCTCCTTTAATTGACATGATCAATTCCAGGTAAACACTTGCAGCACAAAAGTATTGTCTTTTGCGGGTCGCACCCAGTTACTTTCTTCGGTCATTTACATCATCATAAACTTCTGGTAATCAGCTTTTCCATTACCAAAAGCATGCCTAAAACGGATTCAAAGTCTCTGTACAAAATTTCTCTGGACTGGTAACACAACAACAAAAGCAGCGACCAAAGTAGCTTGGAAAGATCTCTGTTTACCAAAGAAAGAAGGAGGACTTGTACTGAGGGACTTTGCTATTTGGTCAAAAACTCTAAATCTTAAGCTTATATGGATGTTATTCTCAAGAGCAGGGTCTTTATGGGTGGCTTAGACCAAATCTCATATGCTTAAAAGCCAGACTTTTTAGACTGCAAGAGCTCAACCAAATGCTTTGTGGATCTCGAAAAGTCTACTTCACATGCGACCATTAGCTAGAAAATATCTGTGTTTTCAGGTTTCATGGGATCAAGATGCAAGTTTTTGGCATGACATATGGACTTCTTCAGGTCCGATAATTAACATTGTTGGTAGTGAGGGTCCGAGAATGCTTGTTATTCCGTCAGATGCAAAAGTATACCAAGTAGTGACTCAATGCAATGGCGTTTACCTTCTTTGAGATCTTGAAACCCGGACGTAGCTACTCTGTGTCAATTTCCAATTAATATAAATCCTGCCAAGTGATGAGCCATACTCTTATATTGGGGAACTGAAGATAACTCTCATGATTTCTTCTCAACTTCGGAGACGTGGGAAGCTATTAGACCGAGAATGGACGCCAATAACTGGCATAATGCATTTTGGCCAAAAAAGGCATTTCCAAAAACTCATTCACCTTTTGGATAGCTCACTTTGATAGACTACCGGTAAGAGCAAGGGGTCATATATTTGTCCGTTGCTCTTTCTTCCAACAAATCTGGAAACTTATTATGCAGAGGCTTCACCTCCCTTATTCCATCTTCATGTCATGGCAATCTCTCATTAGCTGGCTGATCGAATACACATCAAGAACCTCCTTTACTCTAAAGAAGATGGCCACTCAAGCCTTTATTTTCCATGTATGGCAGGAGAGAAACCTTAAGAGCTCATGACTCTGCTCCTTCGACTGCAACTTGGGTTTTTGAAAGACTGGACCAGGTTATCAAAGACTGTCTCCTAGCAACCGGGCCTCCAAACAATGTCGAGGACTATTCTCCAAATGGTTTGGCATTTAGATTTCTTTCTTTAGAATCTAACTTCTAAGAGCTCCTGACTTCTTTAATTTTTTTATAAGTCAATGATGCTCTCTCAAATTGTAAACGAACACTCCTATGAATATAATTTGAAGTTTTTTAAAAATAAACGACTTTAAATTTCCTATGGAATTGCTATTGATAACCTAAGAGCATTCATATTGGTAGTTTTCCACAAAAGTCTCTTCTCAAAAAATAAATATTAGATTTTAACTTTTATTAAGAAAGTTTCTCTCAAATAAAAGACTATGAGTAGAAGTTTCAGAAAATGTAAGAGACTCTTTTAATAATAAAAAAATTACTCCTTATCTCTCATTTTAGTTGATGTTTTAGACAAAAAAAATTTCCATTATATAAAATATTTTGTAGTTTTAATGTAAAATTTAATGTTTTTCTATCTTCAAACTGTCAAAATTCTTGTAGTATTTTCTGTGATCGGTCAAAATTTATTAAATTAAAAGCATTAAATAATTTTTAGGAAGATTATTAAATTTTATAAATAGATGTGCATTCAACCAGAACATATAATATAATGGGACAGGGGGATTATTAATTAATATTCCTTTTTTTTATGAAACTTTCATGAGAGAAACTACCAATGCAAATGTTCTAACAACATGTTTAACATATATTCGTCAATTTATACATTAGTTTTTTTTTTTTCTTTGTTAACCTACTTATACATTAGTTATTACATTATTCTGATGGATATGGGTTTTTTTGAAGATCCGTCCCAAATTTTCGATGGATTCCAAT
>JAKUCM010005418.1:0-54974 GCA_023374145.1 Lepidium sativum | reverse complement strand
CTAGAGTTGGATAAGTATTCACAACAGCTGCAAAGGGATACAAGCTTGTTATTACAATGACATCTTCAATGAGCATAGTGAGCCTTTCTTACATAGTCCGCCAATCATCACATTGTAGGTTATGACATCAGGTTTCTAGCATCCCACATCCCGTACATGATGATATTATAGATATCAATCTTAAGAGTTATCTTACTGTCCTGGAAATTCTTAAATATTTCCAAAGCTTTTTCTAGTTTTCCATTGCCACATAATCCATCTAGCAAGATGCCGTAAGTTACAACACTTGGTGGCACACCACAAGATAACATCTCTTGGAAGAGTTCTTTTGCAAGAGTGTTATACAAACCTGTATCTGCAACCAGTCCTCTCCAAGATATATCACGGAAAAGCCGCATACCATCATCAACTCTTTTAGCTGTACAGTAGCTATGTATGAGAATAGTATACATAGTTATATCAGAATTGCATCCCTTGCGTATCATTAAATCCAGCATCTGATTGGCCTCATCTAGGCGATTCTCCTTGCAAAACCCATCTATCATGACATTATATGTAACGGTATCAGGACATTGACGATTCAGCCCCATTGAAGAACACTGAAGCAGCTGCTAGTAGAAGTGATGAGACAAAAAGGGTTTGGAAGATGAGAATAATTTGGGATCGAATTCTACAGATGATATTGCAGGTTCAAAGAAAATGTGATCACGCTTTCTCATTGTGTGGTTCATTCTACTACCTTGATGTTAATTAATTATTCAATTGATGGTCTTGACTTTAGAGTATAAACATGATAGGTGTTAAAATTTGATTGTAGGGTGATTGGACTTGCAATGCCTTCAGCCGAGTTAATTGCTGCAGCAACAAAGGTAACATAAGCTCAAAGCTGAGTTTATGTGCTTTTAGTTAATTTCAAATATCATCACTTTGTTATATGTGTATAAAACATATGTTTATGATTTTAAGAACCCTTAGTGGAGTGAAACACCATTGGAACCTATAAAAAAATAGAGTTCTTAACTTTAAAATATTCATTATTTTCAATAAAAATATGTTAAGAACCTAATGTTGGAGGTGGTGGGGTAGATTATTAAAAGATTATTAAAAGGCAAACTAATACAGTAAGTTGCTCCTGTGTGACCTTATTAGGAATAAACTTAATCGAATAACCAAACAGTCTTCTTCTTCTTCTTCTTCTTCTTCTTCTTCTTCTTCTATTCATCTGTTTCTTTTCCTCTTCTTGTCGATCACTCTCCTGCAAGACGGCGAGGGAACGATGAACCCACCGGAGAAGGACCAAGGTAATGTACCTTCTATATCGATTTCTCAAGTTTCTACTCTTCCTCCACAGTTGAACTCGAACACGAGTATAGGAACAAGTTTGAGTGAATTTCCGAATTCGATCTCCACCTCGGTCTCTAACCCTAGTTTTGAGTAGATGGTCTCTTTCTCCGCGCCAAAGAAACGAAGAAGGGGCAGGTCTCAAAGCTCAGCATCGTCATTTCATAGCCTCCCGGTTCCAAATGTCGGTGTTTTTCCCGTTAACAGTAATTTCGTGTCGTCTTCAAATTCTCAATCCGGTAGATTGAACGTAGAGGTCAATGGATCGAACCAGACAGTGAAAAATTATCCCGGAATTGGTGATGAGATCATCACGATCAATAAAGAGGCTACCACGGAAGCTTTGCTAGCTCTCACAGCTGGATTTCCTGCTGATACGCTTACAGAGGAGGAGATCGAATTTGGTGTGGTTCCTGTGGTTGGAGGTATTGAACAAGTGAATTACATCTTGATTAGGAACCACATAATATCTAAATGGCGAGAAAATGTATCTAGTTGGGTCACAAAGGAGATGATTTTTGATTCGATCCCTAAACATTGCAGAAGTCTGTTGGATTCGGCTTATAATTACTTGGTTACACATGGATATATCAATTTTGGTATAGCACAGGCTATTAAAGACAAGACTCCAGCTCAATCTAGCAAGTCTACTGTGCTTATAGTGGGAGCTGGATTATCTGGTTTGGCTGCAGCTAGGCTACTGATGAGATATGGGTTTAAAGTCACGGTTTTGGAAGGTAGGAAACGACCTAGTGGACGGGTTTATACCAAAAAGATGGAAGGTAACAGGGTAGGCGCTGCAGCGGATTTAGGTGGAAGTGTTTTGACTGGAACATTAGGAAATCCTCTAGGGATCATAGCGAGACAGTTGGGTGCTTCTCTTTATAAGGTACGAGACAAGTGTCCTCTTTATAGAGTGGATGGTAAACCGGTTGATTCAGATCTGGATATTAAAGTTGAGGTAGCTTATAATCAGCTTCTAGACAAGGCAAGTAAACTTAGGCAGTTGATGGGCGATGTTTCCATGGATGTCTCCCTTGGGGCAGCACTTGAGACATTCAGGCAAGATTATGGGGACTCTGTGGCCACCGAACAGATGGGTTTATTTAACTGGCATCTTGCTAATTTGGAATATGCCAATGCAGGCTTAGTGTCAAAGCTCTCTCTTGCATTCTGGGATCAAGATGACCCTTACGATATGGGTGGAGACCATTGCTTTCTGCCTGGTGGAAATGGAAGGCTGGTTCAGGCGTTGGCCGAAAATGTACCAATCTTATATGAGAAGACCGTCCAAACAATCAGATACGGAGCAGGTGGTGTAAAGGTTATTGCTGGAAATCAAGTGTACGAGGGTGATATGGTGTTGTGTACAGTTCCCCTTGGTGTTCTGAAGAATGGATCCATCAAATTTGTGCCTGAGTTACCTCAGAGAAAACTTGATTGTATAAAGAGATTAGGTTTTGGGTTACTGAATAAAGTTGCGATGCTCTTTCCTTGTATATTTTGGAGCACAGATCTTGATACCTTTGGGCATCTTACTGAGGATCCGAACTATCGAGGTGAATTCTTTCTGTTCTATAGCTATGCACCAGTTGCTGGTGGTCCTCTCTTGATAGCATTGGTTGCGGGAGAAGCTGCTCATAAGTTTGAGACAATGCCACCCACCGATGCAGTCACTCGTGTTCTTCAGATTCTTAGGGGTAATAGATTTACTGTCTATTGGTCGTAATTAATTAAAATTGACTTTTACCTGGTAATATCAATCTTCAGGAAAACTACTTTCTGTTTTCCATTTTAACCCTCGTACACAGGTCCAGAATAATTAGATTTGGATTTGTATTTCAGATTTGTTGAAGTCGATGCTACCGTCTGATACAATTTTTATTTCAATGAACGTCAAGTATTTATGAACCTCAAGGGATAAATGTCCCTGATCCACTTTCAAACAGTCTGCACCAGATGGGGTGGGGATCCATTCAGCTTAGGATCTTACTCTAATGTTGCAGTAGGAGCTTCAGGTGATGATTACGATATATTAGCAGAAAGTGTGGGAGATGGAAGGCTATTCTTTGCTGGGGAAGCCACGACAAGGCGATACCCTGCAACCATGCATGGAGCTTTTGTTACTGGTCTACGAGAAGCTGCAAACATAGCCCAGTCTGCAAAGGCCCGAGGCATAAGGAAAAGAATCGATAGGAACCCATCAAAAAATGCTCATTCTTGTGCCATTCTTCTTGCAGATTTATTCAGGGACCCTGATCTGGAATTTGGGAGTTTTTCTATAATCTTTAGTAGGAGGAATCCGGACCCAAAATCTCCTGCGATTCTGAGGGTAACTCTAAGTGAGCCACGTAAGAGAAACGAGGACCCAAAAGCAGATCAGCACTCAAACAAGATACTGTTTCAGCAGCTTCAGTCTCATTTTAACCAGCAGCAACAGATTCAGGTGTACACATTATTAACTAGGCAACAGGCTCTTGACCTGAGAGAAGTCAAAGGTGGTGATAAAAAGAGACTCAATTATCTTTGCGGGACACTTGGAGTGAAACTAGTGGGAAGAAAAGGTCTTGGTACTGGAGCTGATTCCGTCATTGCTTCTATCAAAGCTGAGCGAACCGGTCGCAAGCCACCATCGTCATCCCCAGGCACAAAATCTGGTTTGTCTCCGTAATTTCCCGATTTGACTAGTCCAAACTTATGTGATAGAACCAGTAATGACGTCTTAAACTTGTTCAATATCGAGAAGGTATATTAAAAGCAAAATCCGGTGCACTGAAGCGGAGATTGATAAGGTAAGATACCAGGCCTTATGTGCACTAATCTCTCTTAGTTATTAAAGAACATTTATCAAGCTATTTGCTGCACAGAAGGATTAAAGGACCAGTGTCGCTAAAGCAAAGCAACAACGGCGTTTCAGAGACTATCAAATCTGAGTCTTTAGATAATGGCAAAGCCTCAGAGAAACCCACAGTAGTTCAGTCGATAGAAAGCAGCAGCATGCAAGAGGAAAGCAAGTTGTTGGCCACAGAAGCCGCATCGAGTTTTGGTATACAATTTACTTAGCTTGTGTCCCCTCTTGGGAGTGTTGATTTTCATAGATAATAACACGTATAGGTTGTTCCTTAACTGGTGAGACGATGAAAAAGATGACGGATGAATGAACAATTCCCGCTTATTGGAGAATCTGCATTTGATGGAGACAAAGAACATCCGTAGTCCTGGACCTTCTGGCGTTAGCTCCTATCAAGCGGAGCCACTGGAGAGAGATATGGCAGTCCGGTGACAAGTTCACTACACGGAGCCACTCTGGGGAGATATTGCGGTCCACTACACAACAATGACCTGTGACTCTCTCTAGAGATGGAGCCTCAATTCTCTAGAGATGGAGCCTCAATCTTTTCTCTACATTGTGATTATATTGTAGTGAGCCAAATTACGGATGCTTTAGTAGAAAGCACATCTTGTTAATAAAAGATACTCGAGTGACTAAAATAGTCTGTATTATGTAATCAAAAAAATTTATTTGAACATAACAGACATGTTTGATTTTTCCTTGCTTTTATTACACGACACTGTACATTATAAGTAAACGAGAAGAAGAAGAAAAAAAACGACAACCCTTGACAAAAAGAAAAACGACGAATGAAGAAGAAGAAGATTCATCAAAGCGACGACGAAGAAGACGACACTTTCTACTATCGTTATTCCTCCGTCGCTGCACCACCACCTTCGAATTCTAGACAACAACAATCTTCTTCCTTCGCCAAATCATCAGCTCACGGCGGCGGATCTGGCGGTTTAGCTCCTTCCAAATCGACGCTCTACGTCTCCAATCTCGATTTCTCCCTCACCAATTCCGATATCCACACGCTCTTCTCAACCTTCGGCAAGGTTGCACGAGTTACTGTTCTCAAGGATCATCAGACTCGTAAATCTCGTGGCGTTGCATTCGTTCTCTATGTTTCTCGTGAAGACGCGGCTAAAGCGGCGAGTTCCATGGATGCGAAGATCCTTAACGGCAGAAAAATAACTGTTTCGATTGCCTCTGATAACGGACGAGCATCAGAGTTTATTAAGAAGAGAGTGTACAAGGATAAATCCAGGTGTTATGAGTGTGGAGATGAAGGGCATCTTTCGTACGAGTGCCCTAGAAATCAGTTGGGTCCAAGGGAGAGACCACCGCCTCCAAAGAAGAGGGGGAGGCGGAAGGAGGAGGATGATGAGACTGACGAACCGAGGGCTTCGTCTGCTCCGTCATTGGGTGTAGCGGAGGAAGGAATCGAGGAGGATAATTGGGCTTCGGTGGTTGATAATGAAGCTGGTGAGAGGCTGAGAATGAGAGAGGCGGAGGAAGAAGAAGAGAGGAGAAAGAAGAGAAAGGAGAAGAAAGTTAGCTACTTTAGTGATGAGAGTGATGATGAAGATTAGGTTATTAGATTGATCTTCTTGTATGTGAATACTCTTAAAGCACTCGAATTACAGAGAAAGAGAAAGATTGGTCTCAAAGCTCATGAAAATATTAATTTCTCCTGTGGGTTTCAGATTCTGAGTTTTAAGTTCATACTGATTTTGTCTTCCCGTGACATCATGTTTGATGAGTCTGGTTCTTTTGTCCAAGTGATGTAATGTCCAAGAAGTTACCTTTCACTACAAAACGTAACTCTTTGTGAGTTCGTGGTTGAAGATTACATTGTTGTTCATCAATCCATTGCAGCTCTTGATTCTAAGATTACACTCTTTAGGGAACTATCCATTGTATACTGCAACTTATAGAGTTATAAGCAGTAAAACCAATTTTTCAGGTATTTATATTTTGAAACAACTCCAATCAGAGAAAATGAGGTTGATCTAAACTGGGAAAATTCATATCTTCTGCAAGTTTTTGTCTTGATCTAGTTTTGTCTGCACTTGATATATGATTACATTCCTGTAGATCTCACTTATTTGTTTTATAACTACACTCGTACAATTTGTATTTTGGTTATGACCAATTTGTAGTCCTGTTGCAGAAAACTGAGGAATTTCAAAGCTGTCTTCCTCATTCAAAACTTTCAGCTTGAACCGCTCCTACTCTGCATAGAAAATAAGTGTTTGATTGTTTTATGCATATCGAGATTCAAGACCATAGCTGACTCTGGTGCTACATATTTGAGAATTACTAACCACTAACTCATGATCTCCCATGATTTCTTCAGTCAATTCAAAGATGGGTTTATCAGCACTGTTTGGAACCAGAGCTGCAAAGACAACTGGTTCCAGTCCTGCATTGGATCCACCCGTTTTTAAAAAAAAGACATGCATAGATTAAAGCCTTCTTGTCAATTCTTTCAATTCATATCGGACATGTAGGTACCAGTTTCTGGGAATGCATCAATGAACATCATCATCTCCTCTCCTGTCAAACCAGACAAGAAGCAGATCCGAGGCAGTGACTCCGCGACCTGCCATTGGATTTATGTAAGCAACGACATAAAGGAAGCTTAAATGGAATTTCAAAGCCTCATACTTTCACTCTTTTCAGGTCAGGCTGTTTTGTGTTGACTGCTTCCCATAGCGGACGCGGGATCATTTCTTCTGTGCACAACACAATCTGGAGTTTCCTCCACTCAACAACATGAGGAGGTTTTCATAAAATCTCCAAAAATTTTACGACCTTGCAAAAATCAAGGAGAGAGAGCGAGTAATTCAGAATACCTCCATAAATTCACCATCGAGCTCCTTAAGAAGCTCTTGTATCTGCATTACAGGACGATAGTTTAATCCAAAGACTCCAAAAGCTTTTCAAAATGTGATTTGTGTATCCATTTCCAATACCTTTTGTGCTTCATGGAATTCAACGCCAATCAACAACAAAACCTGCAAAAGAGTATATAACGGAAGTGTTTCTTATGATCATAGACTATAAACAGTAAACAAATAAAAGAAACTGACTGGAGGGCCGAATCGGGGGTCTTCAGGATCCAAAGGCACAAACTTAGAATCTTCATCAAGTGTTTGTGGAACATCTTGAGCTGAATCTCTAACACAGAGCTTTTGCTTGAGCTTTATGCTTGTGTGGTGTGGTTTGTTCTTTTTCCATGACAAAGAAGACGTAGGGAACCCAAAGATGCGAGAGCCGAGTAAGTACGTATCTGAAGATGATGAAGAAGATGAAGTTAGCTTTGAGATTGCAAACCCGAACGAAGTAATCGACATTGCTCTTTCTCTCATCTCTGCTATCTTCTTGCCTTTTGGATAAAATCGTATTGTAGCCAAACATATTCCGCCATGTGTCATGCAGGGACTCACAAAAACTGCATAGTGTTTTAGTTTTGAACATAAACCTGCTTAAAGTCTTTACAGTGTTCGTTCAGTAGATACAATCTAGTAAAAATGCATACTTACAAAATTTATTATGAAAAGAAAAACACATCTATTTGTATCGGTAATTTGCTTTTAGAATATATGTTTCCAATGTCAATCAGAGTTTGGTATTTATCAGAAATTGGACGGCCCCTACATATAAGAAGAAATGTTTAACAACAGACCGTATACACCTTTGTTTTAAAGTAATTCCTGCAACACAGAAGAAGAGAGATGGGTGATCACATCTCAGCAACCAGTTCATCTTCTCCTTCTGCACCAACAGTAGCATCTTTTACTAGCGAATTCTCCATCCATCGCTTCAGCATGCTCAACGCAACTTTTGGTTGATCCATTGGAACCATGTGTCCTGCATCTCTCACCTGTGTTTTTGTTTAAATCATCAATTTTTCTGTTTCCTTTAATCAGCAAAATCATAAAAGATTGTTTGTTAAGCAAAGCCCACCGACCTTTAGGAAACTGAGTTGTTCGTAAGTCTTTAACAGGCCTGCTTCTTTGCCATCCACCATAAACGGAACTTCTTCAGCCCCTCCGAAAGCCGCTTTCCCTGACCATTCCATTGCATTCACCCACCTCGAGTTACCTGCTCCAGTTTTAAATAAATGTGATTGATTCTTCAGCTATAAGGTACTCCTACATTTTGGTGAAAATGATTTCTTTCTGTTTTTTACTAATTAAATTGATTTACTTATGTTTACAGTTCAGCTTTATCTTATCTCATTATTTCCAAGTCTGTATTCTATGTTTTAGAACTTACCGAGCCAATTGCAGATAAGATCATATTCTCCGGCATACACAAGAAGGCTGACTCCATCTTCCAAGAGCGTAGGAATTCCAATCTCGAGATTCCTCATCCAATCTACAAGCATTGCCTGATAGACTGTAGTACTGCAGGAGACAAAGTCTATGTCCCCTACACCAAGAGACTTCCTCACAGATTTCAAATTCAAAAATTTCTCCATCTTTGAGAAATCGTAGCATAGGTTCCCCTTGCACTTCTTCCTGATGTCGTAATACTACACAAGAAATGTGATATTACTCAATAACTTGACATTAATTTACTTAATTTAAATGGAGAAATATTAACGCAATTTCTGTCTACATCTTGTCTACTGGATATAAATGGTTTGGCAGGAAGAACTACTATCAAGAAATGCAGTTAGCAATAAAAATACACAGTTATTTTGGGCTTACGTTAATTCCAATAGCATGACTTATTACACCACTGAACAAGGTATTGCAAACAAGATATGATGCCAAACAAGAAGCTGTGCCATCAGTACCTGTAACCCCCCCCCCCCAAAAAAAAAATATAAACATAGATTCAAGATCCACATAGAGAAAATTTAAAGTCAATTTGATAAGGAAAACGGGAGGAATTACCACAAAGCTTAAGTGATAGTTCACACAGTGGGACAATCTTCTCTAAGAGGTCATGCTGTGATTTCGTAATTAATTTCATCTCTAGAGCATAGTCAGGATAGGCTGGGTATTGGATTGCTGGGTTTGTAAGACCATTTCCAATGGCAAATCCCTGCAAGATTATCCTTTTGAGTAACAACCTTCCATTAACAACTTACGAGGGAAACCAGGAAGAACTACATGCCTTAAGGTTAACATGAACTCCTTCATTAGCCTTGTTTCCTTTATGGACTCGGGAAGCAAAAGCCGGAATGTAGTGCCCAGCATATGACTCTCCAGTTATGTAAAAGTCATTTTTTGCAAAAGTAGGATGTTCCGCAAAGAAAGCCTGAGGTATATCAAGAAATCAAGAAACATATCACATTTTGTGTAAGCTAAGTAAACATAGGCCGATACCCATTTTTCCAGGCTCAAGAAAAACAGGAAAGTTCTACATAGGTGTCTATCCAAGTTGAAGCTGGAAAGCAGAAAACAGCTGAATAAAAAAGGAATACGAGAAAAAATACAGTGACCAAACCTGCAGAAAATCATACAGATCATTGCTAACTCCTTCTTCGTCATGACGGAGATCACTTTTGTCTGTCGTGTAGCTGAAACCAGTTCCAACAGGCTGGTCAACATACAGAAGATTGGAAACCTGCAATATAAATTCTCAATCAAGTCTCATCTGCAAAAATCTAGAGCATTACGACGAGTTGGGAGATGGTTTACAAGGATTACAGTATAAGGTAATACCTGATCCCATCCATACTCATTCCAAGCAAGTGACATGTTATTAGTGATCTTGAAAGGACCATTCTCGTAGAACATAGCCAACTCACTGCTACAGCCAGGCCCTCCAGTCAACCAAATCACAAGAGGATCATCCTTCTTGTTGCGTGACTCGAAGAAGAAGTAGAACATGCTAAAACACACCAAACGAACAAGTGAACAAACAAACATTTCATCTATTCCCACAATTTTGAGATTCCAGTAAGTGATATGTCACCAATAGTTCAATGTTAATCAAAATAAACAACCTAGTCTAAAGAAACCTTCTAAATATAGATGAAACATACGCAGAAACCAAAATCTAGAGTTTTGTATAAACCTTGCGCCATGAGATCTCGGGAGCTTGTAGTAACCAGCATGATGACCTAAATTGTCAACAGTGGCGTCGCCATCCGCCGCAAGAATATTCGGGAAACTGAAGTTTCGTTCAACAATTCTCGATCGATCCGCGGAAGTGAGAGTATCTTCGACATCGATCACGTTCAGATCCCCCGGCGGGAAAAGGTTCAGCTCTCGGATCAACTTCTCCGCGCGAGCTGAAGGCAAGCCCGATCTCTCGAAGGTACGATCGTTCAACAGAAACGATGAAGACGGAAATGTAGAAGCGATGAAGACGACGAAATGCAAGAGAAGAGGGAGGAAAGTCAGTTTCTCCATTTTTCCTTTTCTTTAAGTTTCTTCAACTGTCTGTACTACTTTTGCTTTTTAAGTTTCTCGACGGATGGATACTGGGGAAGGAGAGGAGACACGTGGCAGTAAAATAAAAAGATATTCGTAACGTGTACGTGCCCGTAAAAACTTGGGGGCTAATTTGTGATTTTTGAGAAGTATTGTATTCGGTGTTACAAATAGATAACGTCAGAAGTAATCAAACGGCGGTTAGTCACGCCAGTTGAATGGGACCAATATTTATCAAAAAATTTAAAAAATTATAAAAGATTTCCTTGGGATAACCCACTACAGTCTTCCGCTCTACCTATTATTCCAACAATTATTTAACATATTTATTAGTAGTCGTGTTGATGAAACACTTTTTGGGCCTCACGTATTACTGTATGAGAAGGCCCAATCTCAAATCACCATTTCAAAGCACTAACGCTTATGCCCAGACCACGCAAATGAAAAAACGAGTTTCGGTTTGTGTAAAGAAAATAAGTAACTATAGTTTTACGTTTGGGCAACCGATCGGTTTTAGTTTGATTTTTTAAAATTTTCGGTTTTTTTATTTATTTCAAAGATGTTAGGTATATCTGATTATGCAGGAGATTCGTTTGATTCTTGACAAATACAGGTGAGTAACGAATGCAAAATCGAGAATCAGAGCTTTAATATCGAAGAACGGAGGCGAAGAATGACCTTATGAGATTAAGCGATTTCGAAAATCTCCTTCTATGCCTCAGAAACTCCTATCGCCACTTAGAGCTTTAACTCCGATTTACTCAATCGTTTGTTAAACAAAATTGAGTCATTGTTATAGAGAATTTTAAGAAGAAGAAGATTGATTCATCGTCTTGCTTTTGGAGGCTCTATTCGGGTTTTATAGATTAAGAATCGTCTTCTCTAACGATCTCGATTTCAATCTTATCCCCTCACAGTTCCTAGAGCTTATCTCTGCACTTGCTTAACGATTCTTCATTGCTT
Organism: Lepidium sativum; assembly: GCA_023374145.1. Classification (NCBI taxonomy): domain Eukaryota; kingdom Viridiplantae; phylum Streptophyta; class Magnoliopsida; order Brassicales; family Brassicaceae; genus Lepidium; species Lepidium sativum. Next base: position 43,436 of record JAKUCM010005418.1, on the reverse strand, counting down.
CTTTTCTTCAATCAATCGGAGTTTCAATTGAGACCAAGTAGGGCTTGCGGTGTGGGTTTTAGTGAAGGTTCGGCCCATTAAAATTGTTGTAATCAACCCAACAATCCCCTACTTTATTTCAAACATATTCCCGATCAGCTGCATTGATTTGTCTAGACGACTTTGAATCAATCTGTTATGTAACAAAACACATTGTTTATCCAAGCTACGTTTACAAGAGTGTTTGTACTGTAACTTTGTTGCTCTACTATGTTATCCTTTTATTCTATAAAAGACATTAGTATTGACTACATACAAGGCAATTTCTTCTTGTATCGCATAAGTCTGATTGTCATTCCTCTAGGAACTTCTCTCTCAATCGTCTTATGAATGTCCATAGACTTATCCAAGTTCTTCTCATGCTCTTACTTTGCTTTGACCTTTTGAACCATGGCTTAAATGATTGAGTCCAATGGTAAAGAGCTTTCAGATTTGCACATAACTATATCCAGATCAGACCCATTTCCGTGGTCGTTTCCTTGACCATTCGATCACACAAAGCTTTTGTGAATGGGTCTGCTGTGCTTTCCACTGATCTCACAAATTCAATGGACACAACACCAACTTCCATGAGCCCTCTTAGGACCTTGTGTCTCATTCTGATTTGTATCTTTTTCTGTTGTATAGCTGGTTTCTTGCCACACCAATGACTGCTTGAGAGTCACATCTTATAATGATGGAAGAGCACGGTTTGTTTACCATTGGCAGATCCGCAAACACACTTCTCAACTAGTCAGCTTCTTGTGCGGCTAGTTCCAGAGCTATGAGCTCAGATTCCATTGTAGATCTTGCAATGCATGTCTGCTTATTTGATCTCTATGATACCACTCATCTTGCAAGCATGAAGACATATTCACTAGTTGAGTTGATCTCATCAATATCTGTCTCCCATTTAGCATCGCAGAATGCCTCAAACACGCATGCGGATCTCTTGTACTTTAAGTTCCAATTTTGAGTTCCCTTGAGGTATCTTAGCACGCAGTCCACTGCTTTCCAGTGATCTTCATTCAGACTGCTCGTATATCGACTCAGTCTGCTCACCGCGTATGCAATGTCTGGCCTTGTGCAGTTCATTGGATACATTACACTTCCTAGGATTTTTGCATACTCGCTCTGCCTTACACTTTCTCTTATGTTTTTGCACATGTATATGGAAGAATCGTACGGTGTTCTGGCACCAGGTTTATCCCAAAAGTTGAACTTTTTGAGGATTTTTTCCACATAGTGTGACTGTGACAAGTTGTATCTATCTTCGGTCTTGGTCACCTTGATTCCCAGAATCAGATCTACTTATTTAAGGTATTTCACCTTGAACATTAAGCCTAGAAATCCTTTAGTCTTCTTAACTATCATCAGGTTAGATCCTAGAATTAACATATCATCGACGTAAAGACAAATTATCATATATCCAGAGTCACTCGTTTTGCTGAAAATACATGTATCTTCGGAGTTAGTTGAGAATCCATCATCCGTCAAGGTCAAGCTAAATTTTTTGAACCATTTCTTGGGAGCTTGTTTCAGGCCGTAGAGTGACTTCTTCAACTTACAGACCTTCGTTTCATGTCCTTCTATCACGAACCCCTCAGGCTGTATCATGTAGATTTCTTCATCTAAATCGCCATTCATGAATGATGTTTTTACGTCTATTTGGTGTACGACCAGATCGTAGGATGAGGCAACAGCTAGAAGCATTCAGACTGAGGCAATCTTGGTGACTGGGGCATAAGTATCGAAGAAGTCTACTCCCTGTTTTTGAGAGTAATCTTGTGCTACTAATCGAGCCTTGAATTTTTTTATCGAACCATCTGCTCTTAGTTTCTTCTTCATTATCCATTTTCACCTCATTGCCTTGCAACCGATAGGAAGATCTACTATTTCCCAAGTGTGATTTGAGGTGATGGACTCGTATTCACTGTCTATTGCTTCTTTCCAAAATAGTGCATCGAGGGATTGCATAGCTTCAGAGTAGGACATAGGACTTCTTCTAGCAGGAAAGCGAAGATGATCTCTTCGTCTAACTCATATTCATCAGTGATGAAGTACATTATGAAGTCTGCACCGTAATCTGTACACGTTTTGTATCTCTTCCTTTTTCTTGGTTTTGTATCGTTTACAGCTACTGCAGATCTCTTATAAGTTTCATTAGCTGCTGTGAGACAGTCTATCACAAATTCTTGAATCTGAGTTGATGTACCACTTGACTAAGCCCTTTCATTGAATGAGAATATTTCTTCAAAGAATTCCACATCTCAAGACTCTATTACATGTCCCAGGATCATGGTTGTTTTGTCAAAAGTGATGCATCTGTATGCGGTGCTGTTCGTTGCAAACCCTATGAAAATGATGTGTGAGGTTTTTGATCCGATGTTGATTCTTTTAAACTCTGGTAGTCCTAGTTTTGCTAGACATAACCAAGTCTTGAGATAGTTCAAATTTGGTGGAAAACCTTTCCAGAGTTCTTATGGAATGTCTTTGATCTTCTTGTGAGGCACTCTGTTGAGTATGTGACATGCACACAGAACTGCCCCCCACAATTGGTCACACATTCCTGAGCTTAGCAGCATTGCGTTCATCATGTTCTTGAGTATCATGTTCTTCATTTCAGCAATCCCATTATGCTGTGGAGAGTAAGGTGCCGAAGTTTCATGAATGATTCCTTCCTTTATGCATTATTCATTGAATTTTCCCGATATGTATTCTCCTCATCTATCTTATCTTAGCCTCTTGAGTTTCTTGTTAAGTTTTCTCTCAGATTCATTCTTTAATTAGACAATGCTTCATCTTTGGATTTCAGAAGATACACTCTAGTGAATCTTGAGAAATCATCTACAAAGGTAATGTAGTAGTTCTTCCCACCTCTGCTTGAGGTGTTTTTAAAGTGTGCAATATCATAATGGAACAGTTCAAGCAGAGATGAAGAACGAGATATTTGATTCTTGAAAGGCAATCTTGCATGTTTAGCCTCTACACAGATTTTTATAGAACTAAAGTTGATTTTGCTCTGTATCAGATTCATTTGTTTCAATTCTTTCACAGATTTGACATTCAAGTGGCCAAGTTTACTCTTCCATGATACAAGACTCGAGACTAAGTAGGCAGAATCTTTCATTTTATTCATGTTATCAGTTTCCAACACAACAAGGTTTCCACAGCAGTAAGCTTTACCCACTTAGACTCCATTTTTTGTCAAGACTAACATTCTAACATCTATAGTTTTCTTAACACCAACATTCATTATTAGAGCACTAGAAATTAAGCTCCTACGCATTTCAGGCACAAAAAGAGTTCTAGTTAAGGTGAGAGATCTCCCTGACGACAGTTTTAGCTCAACATTTCCGATTCCCTCGACTTTTAATCCTCTAGCCTCTCCCCAGTAGACTGTGTTGTTCTCATTCTCTTCCACTTTTTTGAACAGGGACTTCTGGTTGCAGATGTGTTTTGTGGATCAAGAATCTACAATCCATTCCACTTTATCTGATGCAGTAAAGGCTTCAGTAACCACAACGACAATGTCCTCAGTCATATGTGCCTCAAACTCTTTCTTTTGTTGTTGTGGAAGTTTGTACTCGAATTTCTTGTGGCCAGTCTTGCCGCAATTCCAACATTTTGTCTTCCTTTGAACTTGACGAATTGTTTTTGATTAATTCTCTTCTCTTGATCTTTGTTCTTCCATTTCCCTTTTCCATTCCCCGTGTAGTTCTCTGCGAGGTTAGCATCAGATTTGTAGGAACTAGATTTAAAGTTCTTGTTGTGAAACCTCATGTTGGCTTTCTCGATGAGGATGTCTGAGATTAACTCGTCAATACTCATTCTTTTCTTCTCGTGCTTGAGTTTTGAACTATAACTGCTCCAGGAATGTGGTAATTTTTCTATTTGAACTATAGCTGCAAGATGATTGTCAATGCTCATTCACTCTGCTTGAATTCTTGAAACTATGGCTTCATAGTCATGGATTTGATCCCGTTACAGGAATATCATCTAGGATCTTAAAGTTCGCCCATTGAGAGGTTATGTACTGCTTCTTCCCTTCATCTTCTCCTCTATACTTCTTCTTGAGTTTTATCCAGATTTCCTTTTCAGAGTCGAAGTTGGCATAGATGTCAAACAGCTTCTCTGAGAGGTGGCGCAGCATGTGTCCTCTGCAGGTTCTGTTGTGATCTTCAATATACCCTTCTTTTTTCTGTTTCTTGGGTGTTTCCGTAGGGTCAGGAGAGACCTTCTTGGAAGAAGTTGAGACAGATCAGTGACATCGATTCCTCCAATTGATTCTTCATCTTCTAAGAGAACGTATTTGAGACCGGTTTCTTGGAAGAAGAATAACAGCTCATCCGACCATCTCTTGTAGTTTTCTCTGGTGAGAGGTTGCATCTTGGATAAGTCGGGAACTATCCCGTGTTTTGCCATTCAGAATCCAACGCTTTATCGACTTGCTTAAGATTGTAGGAGATTCGTTTGATTCTTGACAAATACAGGTGAGTAACGAATGCAAAATCGAGAATCAGAGCTTTAATATCGAAGAACGGAGGCGAAGAATGACCTTCTGAGTTTAAGCGATTTCGACAGTCTCCTTATATGCCTCAAAAGCTTCTATCGCTGCTTAGAGCTCTAACTCCGGTTTACTCAGTCGTTTGTTAAACAGAACTGAGTCATTGTTACAGAGAATTTTAAGAAGAAGAAGATTGATTTATCGTCTTACTTTTGGAGGCTCTGTTTGGGTTTTATAGATTGAGAATCTTTTTCACTAACGGTCTCGATTTCAATATTATCCCCCCACAATTCCTTGAGCTTATCTCTGCACTTGCTTAACGATTCTTTACTGCTTCTTTTCTTCAGTCAATTAGAGTTTCGATTGAGACCAAGTAAGGTTTGCGGTGTGGCCTTTAGTGAAGGTTCGACCCATTAAATTGTTGTAACAAACCCAATGAATTATTATTAAAATTGTATTCACATTTAGTTTGAGTTAATTCATGTTTGGTTTTATATTTGTATGTAAAAACTATTTTGGTTTTATGTGATTTATTTCATCTAAAATATAGGGTAAATAGTTAAGTTGAATATGTTTAGATTCAAATATAAATGATATAACTCGACGACTTCAATTATATTTTGGATTTAATTCAGATGAATAAATAAAGAAACCCTATATAATATGTATTAGATATATTTGAAGTTTAAATGATTAAGTTGAATTAGTATGAATTCAGATTTAGATTTCGGGTATGGAGTTATGTCCACCACTATAAGGAAACATCTTAGTTTCTCTAGTTTGACTTGTTTGATTTGTGTTCAGTATAAATTAGTCAGCAATATTGAGATCGGAAGAGTTGACGAGTTTTCATCTACCGTGCGAAATACAACCTCCGTCTAAAGAGTTCCAAATAAATTGGCAAATAAACGGTAGCTTTTTAACCAAACACGTGTCATAAAAAACTGTCTAACTCTCCACGTGGCATCACGTAAACCACTTGCTTGAACGGCTATGTTATCATCTTTCCCTCCATAATGGACCCTACTAGCTTGCTCTATTCAGATACAGTTTGATGCTTTGATCCTTTGGAATCTTCCACTAGTTTCAGTCTTCACGCATCATAATATTCAAAAAAATCCAAGTACTAAAACGTTGTCGCTTCGTTTTGGTTCTTCATATCTTCTCCTTCTTAGCTTCTTCGTTTCTGCTTTCAGAGAAGCATTCACCATTCGCTAAAACGGAAAACCGAATCTTTTTTATATTTAATTAATTATTTAATTTTTAGTATATAATTTAAAAAAAATCAATAATTTGTGATGAGGGCGTTGAATTCGCGGCTAGTTCTGATCGATATCAATAGCTCATGGCAAGCATCACGCCGGTTAGTCTCCGCCACCGCAACTGCTTTTTCATCCGATTCCTCTTCCTCATTCCGTCGAGCACGTAGTGCGCGTCGGAGGATCTCTTCATCGAAATCTCCGGCGTCAACGCCGTCTCCTGTACGAAGACCATCTGATGGATTCAGTTTCGATGTTCGGTCACCGTCTACTGATTCGTCGAACTCTGCGTCGGTCTCAACGCGGAAAACACCGGCGATGCCACCGCCTACTGTTGAGCTCGACGCTTTCCTCGAAGTTCTTCCTCCGGCGACGAGGAAAGAGCTTATTAAGCACGAGGCGATCGGGGAATTGATTGAAGTGGTGATGGATTTAGGGAGAAAACCATTGGCTAGATTCCCTTCCGGCGATTGGGTAATCTCAGAGCTGCCTGTGACACACCAGGATCTGGAGCTTGCGGTATCAAAGGTGTGAAATTTTCTGATTTAACACATGCAACTGTTTCTCAAATGTTTTAGCTTGATTTCGCCTGATCTTGTAGCTCTTGGAGAGTGATAAAAGTTGCTTACACTGTTTATTATGGTCTCTGTTTTTGAATCTAATGTTTTATTGATGAATTTGAGCTGATGAGAAGATGAATTTTTCAATTAAGGTTGGCGACTTTTCTGATGACAATCGATCAGGGATTAACAGATCTTTGCATCGTATAAGCGCTATACGTAATCGCAAACTGCAAGTAATTGGTCTAACATGTCGAGTGGGTCGAGTTGTCTCTGGAAGTGCAGAAATTATAAGAGACTTGATAGAAGGAGGTGGATCCATCTTGGTCATAGGATCCCCTGGAGTTGGCAAAACAACTTTAATCAGGTACATTGATTTAGATCCCGGTTTGTGTATCAACATGAACTAATAATGTGACGATCTTCCAATGCTGTTTTTGTTAAACTACTATTGATCCATGCTATATGACAAGATTGGTTCGGTGCTTTCTACAGAGAAATCGCACGGATGTTAGCTGATGAACACAGAAAACGTGTAGTGATTGTTGATACGTCAAATGAGATCGGAGGTGATGGTGATGTTCCCCATTCTGGAATCGGCCGTGCGAGGAGGATGCAAGTTCCAAATGTGAATTTACAGCACGATGTATGTCTCTGAACTCTTTAATCTTGTAATAATATGGTGAGGAGGGAAACAAAAGGATCTTGCGGCATTAATAAGTTCTTCATGTTAAAAACCTCACACAGGTTATGATTGAGGCGGTTGAGAATCATATGCCTGAGACTATCATTATCGATGAGATAGGAACCGAGCTTGAAGCTTTAGCTGCTAGCACTATTGCTCAACGAGGGGTTCAACTTGTTGCAACTGCTCATGGCATGACTATAGACAATATAATAAAAAATCCCTCTTTGCAGATTCTTATTGGTGGCATTGAGGTATGACCTTAAACTACAACTTTGCTTCTTCTGTTTTGCTTTATTGGTGTCTGAGTTGACTTAAGTTGAGTTTAATTATTTTTATGCAGAGTGTGACTCTTGGGGATGAAGAAGCAAGGAAAAGAAAAGTGCAGAAGACAATTCTTGAAAGAAAAGGACCTCCAACATTTACTTGTGCTGTAGAGATGATATCGAGAACCGAGTGTCGTGTTCACCAAAAACTAGATGTCACCGTTGATGCTATACTAGCCGGTAAGTTTAAAAAGTTCCTATCCTAATAGTGAATTTGAGCCAACAAAAAATGGGAAAACCCACACTGAACAAACTTCTTGGTTATTATAGGGAGATCTGCTCCATTTGAGATCCGCCAAATTCGTGGTGAAGATGATGTTCCTCAAAAGTTAGTGACTCCCATTCCTTTGGAGATTCTTGAAGAGGAGCCTGCACCGTTTCCCAGCAGAGATTTTGCAAGTGAAGTGCTGTCTGATGACGAAGATGAAGATCTTCTTCCCATTATGTCTAACAAGGCCAGCAGTAACATATCCACAAGACCAAGAAGCTCACCTGTTTACGTTTATACTTACAATGTAAAGAACTCAATCTTTTCTTCCCTAAGCTTCTTCTAAATGTGCCTTTTCTAATCCTGGAAAAATATTTTTGATTATAAACACCCAAAGATACTAACAATTTTATGGTAAGCTCCGGTTGTGTTGTAGGTTCTTGAAGCTGATCTACTTCAAGTAGCAGAAGTTATGGGCCTAGACGATGAGATAGAGGTGACTGATGATATTGGAGAAGCAGATGTCATTCTAGCCTCAAGTTCTGAATTGAAACAGAATTCATCGATCCGACGTGTTGCCAAGTTACACAAGCTACCAATATTTGTCATTAAGGTATCTTCTTTTTGCATAACTGATGGTGATTCACCACATTCCTTTGTTTCACTTATTTGATTCCTTTATCTTTCCCTGTTTATACCTTTGCAGTCAACTACAATGGCTCAGATGGTCAAGGCAGTCCGAATGATCCTTGGAAGAGAATCATTTGGCTCAGCCCCTAAAACCATGGAGAAATCTTCTGTTGATGATATCGAGATCAAAGATGATGCTCCTGAGAGCAAACCCAGTTTAGAAGAACTTGATGCACTCGAGGTAACTCTCATCCCTCTTCTGTAAATAGTCTCGGAATTTCCCAACAGAGATGGCTTATTAGCTGAAAACAGTCTCTTTAACCTACTAACTTTGAGCTCATTAGGATTCCTGCATTTGATGTTCAAGAAGCTCAATACAATTGAGTGATTACAGATTAGGGAGATCTGCGAATGTAACTGCTGCTGATATACCTCTGTTTCTGAAACGCAGGAAGTCCGTCTAGCCATTGAATACATTGTAATCCCAGGAGGTGAACCTGTGGAGCTTCTCCCTAGACGATCAGACATAATAGTCAGGCAGCTAGAGCTGGTGGAGAGTTACCAACTCGCAGTGGAGAACCTCGGCACTCACCTTAATCCGCGCCTGCAGATTCTTCCTCGTCGATCCACCAAGAAAATGTTGCCATCTTCATCCCCAAAGAAAGCAGGAGATGACAACGTGACCCGTCTTCCTTTCCTTAAGGATTGACAAACTCTGACTCAGCATATGGACTATATCAGTACATACTACATAAGTTGGAGAAGCTCTTGAACATTGTACATTTTACTGTAAGTTTTCGTAAATAAACTGTTCATGTTGTCTCATTACTCATTTGTGATTTATGTTTACAAATGCAATGCTCTGTCTTCTTTACCCGAGGGGTAATCTGTATCATTGAGGGAAAACAGGGTGAAATCTGTAGATATCTCCTTACTTCTTAATTATAAATAGAAATTTTTTTAAGAATTGCTATAGAGAGTTATCTCGATTAACTGTTTGCATTTCTCTTCTTCTTAAATAGCTAAATAAAACTATGTATGGACAAGAAAATATAATGGAAATGTTGGATCTGATCATTTGAAGTGATTGTTGAGGTCAATGCATAACGATTGTTAGTTTCTCTCCTTCTGGGTAGTGAGGTATACATGAGCTATATATGCATAACTAATGTCTAATTCTAATCAGACAGATACAACTCTGGAAAAATACCTCAAAACTCTTCAATGTCATTACAAAACCCATAACTAGGAGTCAATGTGAATAACATATGTATAGTAGTACCTTAGCCTAAGCATCAACAAACACAATAACCCGAGAACAAAGCTTCAGAATAAGACTTGGAACAAACACAACCAGTTGACCTTAACATAGTGACCCATCAATTTTATCATTCACTGGATTTGTTGCCGCATTTAGGAATTGATCTCATTTGTAATCGATCAACACTCCCGTATATGTATTTCACTTCTAATGTTTCAAATATCTTTGTTGGGTTGTAATGGATTGCTTGGATACTAGGATTTACATGTTGATTTATTAACGTCTGGCCATATAAAGTGATCTTAAGAATATCGTTGGACATTTTACTATATTTCTGTAGCTATGCTCATCTGTAATTATGTACGAACATAGCCTTATGCAATTTTCATCTGCAAGATGGAACTTTTTTATCTGGTAATTATATGGATACGTATATCTTGACATCAGTGTCGTGCTAAAGCAAAATGAGGCCTAAAACAAACTTCAAATATTTTTGTTTTCTAGGTAACCAAAAAACAAATATAATAATAAATATCTCGAAATATTCATAATATAGTTAACAAATATGTATTCTGTGGCCTTATTTTATTACATATTAAACTAAATATATTATAAGTTTAATTTTTTTGGGTACATATATGGGTTTTAATGTACAAAAACACAATCATATCTATCAAGGTAATAAAATTCATAACTAATCTTACTAAAACATTTGACCTTTCAAAATTCTCAAAATGCCTTTTTTTTTTTTTTGCAATATGAGGCATGGCCTTGCTTTAGATTATATATGCACGAAATATTTCATAACCTATAACTACATATGCAAGGTATTAACAAATATACGTTATACTACCTTTTTTGCATTTGCAAGATGAAACTTTTCTTTACCCTAACTTCACCAAAATTGTAAAAAGTTCAAGTATAGCCACTACCGTCTATTCGAAGTGTCTCATACAATCTCATAATAATTCTATATTTCTATGCATATTGTTTCCGATGTACCACGATCAGACCGAGGTTGAAGTAAACGATGAACTTTGTCATAACCAATTCCGAGATACTTCTGAGTTACCATCAGTTCTATCCATTTTATCTTACCAAGAGGATTCCAAAATTTAAGTTTGCGTTCGTTCATAACACGAATCAACACAAGCACAAAGTAGGAGTCTGTCACATGGAATCATTGAAAATATTTGATATTGAGCAAGAAACTCATCCTACGTTGGAAAGACTAAGTTTATTTTGGTAATTGGATCCACGATGTACATTGCCTTATCATACTCAGATTTGATGAATTGTATTAAACTTAAGTCTTTAAGACTTGAGTAAGAAGCAAAGGTAACTTGAGTGAGAAGCAAAATGTGACCCTTCTCTTCTTCTTGTGACCGTTGGAGTTGGAGGTTCAAGGAGGGAGTCAAGGTCACATGTCTCCCTTGAGACATGTGAAGGAAGAGCCGTTGGGCCCTAGGGAAGAGGAAGAGAGCTGTTGGAGCTCCAAGAGGAAAGGAGACCCCATTACTTTCACTAAAGCTTAATTGCAGTTTATAGATATGTCTAATTTTAGGTCTTACAAAAATAATGTATAGTGTCTAAATTACCTTACATAGAAGTCTTAGAATTGTGTATAAATAGGAGTGTAATGTGTATGAAAAGATTAAGCAAGAGAGAAAGAAAACTCTTTTTCACATTCTTCACTCTCTCCACTCTTTTTCTCTCTCGTATTTCTCCTCTTCAATCTCTTAATCTCTTCTATCAAATCTCTTAAATCTTTCTATAATCTCTACAATCTTGTTATTCAAAATCTCACATGGTATCAGAGCTTGGATCATTATAAACCAAGTTCCTTCTATTTCATTCTCAAAATCTCTGAATTTTCAAATATTTCATTGTTGTGTTCTTGAAGATTTCTTCGGACCATTGGGTAATAGAATGAGTCTCGGGAAAATCATGGAACAATTGAATTTTTTTGGGGCTAAGGTGGTTCTCAAGGGAGTTAATTATCTCTTATGGTCAAGAACCATCACTAGTGTGTTGAAAAGCTGAGGGCTTTGGGCTCACATTGAAGGAGCTCCAAAGAAGGCGGTTTCGGTTACTTTGAAGGCAAACGAAAAGGAGGGTGAGGTGAGGGCTAAAATCACGGCTGAGGAAGATGAGGCAAAATGGTATCAAGAGGACTGATGTTCCTCATATTTTGTCGGTTTTGAGCTCATTATTACAGTTATATTTTGGGAATTCGTCTATGTTTTATTGAGATTTTAGGTCAAAAACGTTCAGAGTTGGAATCATGTTTGAAGGTGGACTTTGCAGAAGTTTGAAGCATTTACCGGTATTCTCCATGAAAATAAGGACCGATTGATCAACACAAGGATCGATCGATTAGTGCTCTAACAAAGATTATGCGCACGATCTGAAGAACGACTTCACTTCTGAGAGATCTACTCTATATCCAAGGATTGATTGATCCACTCTAGGATCGATCGATCGATGCCCTTCGCAGAAACCTAATTTCACGATTTTTCAGCTCTTGTTTTGGGCCCTATAAATACTCTTTTCCTATTTTATTTTAAGGGAGTCTTGAGCCGTCTTTGAGCTGTTAGAAGACGAATTTTACAGAGTTTTGAAAGTTTGTAAGCTAGGAAGAAGATCTCTTCACACTTGAGAAGAATTTTTGAATCCTATTTCTATTTATTAATGCAATTTTAGTTTCAGTTCATCATGATTTGTTTGATTCATTGCTCTATGTCTGAGTAGATCTTAGATCAGATTTAGGGATTCTAGGGTTTTAGAACTCACTGTTGGGGAACAAATAGGATTAATGAACATATGTTTCTCCTTATAATACTTGAGTTTAATGCATAGATTAACCTGATCACCTAGTCGATGATTTTAGGTTGTTAACTTTCCAGAAGATTGTTAAGAACTAGAACTAGATTAGAAGAGCAATTCTTTCACTACCAACGAGAGTTGATGCTAGGCTGGGTTGTGGGTAATTGAACCTAAGCGATAACCTACTTGTAATCTGAAACCAACGAGAGTTGGGACCTTTAGATTATTAGTAGAGGGGTAGGTTCAACGAGAGTTGATTTATCTTTATTTATGTTCAAGCCGAGAATATGACATATTAGTTAATGAATAGTTTCCCTGACAAGAGTTCTAACTCATGAATGAATACCTGACATCCGATTGCTATAGTTATTTGATTACATTCACGTCAAAGTTGTTAGAATTCACTTCTCTAATTTTGATTGATATAACTTGCGATTCGATAGAAGTCGAAAGTGTAACCTGGTTCTCTGAGGAATTTGACCCCTAAGTACTATTATGTTTGCTGTGCACTTGCAGTATGATATAAGGTTAAAACTCGTAGTATCATGTTTTTGGCGCCGTTGTCGGGGAACCATTAGGTGCCTTTTGATTTTCTATTCACAGTTTCAAGTCTATATTATTACTTACGTATGATTGCACCTGCAGCTGCAGTTGATGATGATGAGGATGATCGGCCAATGGATTATCGCTTTCCTCGCCGTCGTAGAGCACCGGGCGACCGCGACAGCCAGAGCCCTGAGTAGCTTCTTGGCTACTTCCTACATTTGTTTCAGTTTATTTTCATTTTATTTTAGACTATTTCTTTTTGCTTTCTATTGTTTCTTATGCGCTTTTATGTCGTCTTCCTGATTTATTTTTACACCGGGACGGTGTAAAGTAAGTCTGGGGGAGAATACTTATTTTTCTATTTTGTTTCTTTTGCATTCTCGATTTTTCAGACTTTTTCTTTAATTTATTTCTGCATTTTGAGCTTTTGAGACTGACATTAGACTACTTGATTTTCGATTTTCTCAGCATTATCCTGGACTTAGTATCACTTGATTTGCATTTGTCAAGAATCGATCAGACTATTGGAAAACCTAGAGACAAAGCAACACTCAGTTTCAGAGCACATCCATCTCAACTTTCAGGAGATTCCATGCTGATTTCACACCTAACCTGACTTAACCCTCTCGTCAAGGGAATTGGTAATACATCAAGTATGTTCTTTCTCTTTACTCAATGAAGGATGTTCCTTGTAAGTTTTGTTCTGTTTCTCTCTTCATCATTTTCAGACATTTTATACAAAAAAAATTTTGATATAAGTTTTTACATGAAGTTAGCCTAGGGTAAAAGTTTTCTAATGACGCTGCGAGTTTTTAAAGTGAATTGGACGTTTCTGAGGATACATCCAATGACGTAATCTTTTCACTTTACTAATTAGCTTACTGAAGGAAACTCCAATGAAGCAACTTACTGGGAAAAATTGGTCTTATGAAAAGAGAGAGAGAGATGGAATCAGATTGAAGGTAGTCTAGAGAGTAGAAGTAGGAACTTTTCACCTCTTGATCGATATTCCCTCGAATGAGACTGCACTTAGATTTATTAGGGAGTCAGTATGGGAAATCTGATTGTTTTTCAGCATTTTCAAGTTTTTCTCATTAATATGTCTGAGTCTACTATGCCACATAACAATTTTTTCTAGTCTTTCTGTTGCGGAATTTGCTTGATCAAGTACATGTTTACCATCCATACAATACACAATATCTTTGTATCGCCAACTAAAACTGTTTTCTCACCTTTAAATACTTGCATCCTGAAGTTTCTTGACATGAGCCATCAACCCAATAATTCTAATTGACCTAGGGAGATTAAGTTTCTCCTGACAAAAGGAGAATAACTTGTGTCAAGATTACCTTAGTCTTGTTATAATTGAATATCTTAATCTTCCCAATTGTTGTGATTTCATAGTATGTGTCATTTCCCATGAATATATCTCCACCATCAACCTCCTCTATGATATATACGCATTTTAGCATGTTTTAGGTATCATTTTTAGTTTATTTTCCATACATATTTGTTGCATTTACATAACATTTGAGCCATTCGTAGTTTTTTTTACATATGTTACATTTGCATAGCATACACATTGAATTTGGAGTTGTTTTCAGAAAAAAGTTTGGACTAGGTATGCAAAGAACCAACGAGACTCGGATTGCATGTCAACAGGACTCGAATGTGAAACCAACAAGACTCAGATAACGAACCCGCGAGAACTTGGATGATGTAGTAGTGTCAGCGGATCGATTCATGATGAGCCTCATATCACAATAGTCCCGTCACGACGTAATGGACAAAATCTTGGCATGAATTCACTGAACCTGATGGGTCAAATCAACTCCACCTTCGACAACCCAATTACTCGACTCGACCCACGAAGTCGGTTCACCTATCTTACTTAATTTTTTGTTTCTATTTTTTAGGTTTAACGGGGGATGAGCATAAATACCTCCTTTGTGTTACAAAGACCTGGGGGGATCGAAGTTTTACCGTTGCTTCAAAAACCTTTTGAGCTTTTCGTTGTTGTAATTCTAGAACAAAAATTCTACTTTTCGTTTATTATCTTTTAATTCAATTTCAGTTTTTTTTCATTCTAGTTTATCTTCTTAATTTTATGATCATGTCATTCAGTTTGATTCCCGCTTTGATTGTCTCACATATGGTTTCTGAGTAGATAACTTAGGGTTCATGAAGGAACATACTAGAATAGCGTGGATCTTAAAGTTTTCTAAGTTGTTTCAGAGTATAATTGTATAAATCTCTTTTGCTACGGTATTGTTAATGCCTGTTTCTTTATGAGCAATTGAAACATGACCTTAAACTTTTAGCTCTCGGAAGGTGTGTTGAATTGTCTGATTCAACCGTCTCAGAAATTTACATTCTTAGCTTAAGAGACTGAATGTCTAAGGTGTTTATTAGGCTTGAACAAATTGTTGTTGCACGCCAGTTAGGTTGTTAAACGCTTATGATGATAAGGTCAGTTGATAGCATTTATGAGATTGTTTGCCATGAGAGTCGATTCAATAGTTATACATTAATTGCCTAGAGATCCGCTATGTTTGAATTTTATTAAACGATTTAGTAACTTTAAATGAGACGTTGGTCCATGATCTCCGCCCCTTAAGATATCTTTTTTCTCATCCATTGCTTACTACTTTGTTCATTGCACCTTGTTCACTGCACTTGATTTTTATTTCCACTTTACTTGATTTCTATTGTTCTTTTACTTTCGAATTTCTCAATTAGGTTAATCTTTTACTTGTTTGACGGTTTCTTTTGTTTCTTGTTGTTTCATTATTTAGGTTGATAGATAACAACCATTTATATGATTTGGCTTGAATTAGAGTAGTCTACCATATTCTAATTGCTAGTTACAGTCTCACTTAGATTGACACCTATTATACAACATTGACATCTTAATGTAATAGGATTTGAAAACTAGACTAAAATCTTGTTATCACTCAAATCAAACATCAAAGTTTTTCCTGTAGGTAACATGATACGAGCATCCATAATGTAGTATCTGAATATCTCTTGACTTCTGGTCCGATGTCGTAAGCATTTCAGGTTCAGTCCACACTGATGTTACTTCTGCAGCTTCAGCTTTTGCGTTATTAGACTGGCTTGATGTTGAGTGAGTTTTCTCTGGACAGTTTGCCTAAAAGTGATAGAGACCCCCACATATCCAACAAGCTCGTTCCTTCTTAGATCTAAGACTTGATTCTGCTTGCACCTCTACCTTTTCCCTGGCCTTTATTCTTAGTTCAACCTCTTGTTTCTGTAAACAACCCTTCACCAACAACTTTTTGCTTACCTTTCATCTTCTGTTCCAGTTCTATTAGATAGGCTGAACTTATTATTTCCTTCACTGTAATAGTAGTTCTCTCACTATTGTACTTAAGAGTATGCACAAGGTTTTGTATTGGCTAGGAAGACTGTTCATTACTATTGGTGCTTGGTCTTCATCACTCATTACTACTTTCAGACTTTACAAATCTGATAATAGCTTGTTAAACACATCTAGGTTTTTGTCCAAAATTTTGTCTTAATCCATTTTAAAGCTGGAGAAAGATTGCTTTAAATGGAATCTATGTGGACGTGTCTTTACTTGATATTCAACCTCAAGAGCGTTCTACATATCATAGGCAGTGTGTTCATGGAGACTTTCCTTAGAACCATGTATGTCAAGCTTATTCCTATGAGATTCTTAACCCTGCGATCCTTGTCTAGCCATTTTGGACTGCATGAGTTGCATCTTCTTCCTCTCTTTCTGAATCAGTTGTTAGAGAGACCTGAATTTGTTTCCTTTCAGTTAGCACTTAATCTACAATCTCCAACGTGGCCATGATGTTGTATTTCCATATCATAAAGTCCCCTTCTCCATCAAATTTCTCTACCTCAAACTTCCCTTGAGATGGTTCCATGTTTCCTCAGAACACCAACACAAAACCAATGGTCAATGTTTTACTCAGATTATAGCTTACGAGTAAAAACAATGCTGATCTTTTCTTTTAGTGACAAAGACGTTACCTTTTTTTTAGAGAACTTTCTTGTTTCTTGCTAAGCTTGTTCTTTTTATGAAAAAGGTCTCAACTTTAACCAGAAAGCCACCTCCTTTCTCACAAAGGTTGCACCTTTCTTCATCAAATAGAGTTCTAATACTATTTGTAGTAACTTTTATGTTACTTTGATCCTTGTTTGTTGTTATATTTGCAGGTTTTGAAGACGACACAAGTGGTTAATGAATTCCCAAGTCCTAAATATCGGAATTCGACGGAGTAAGAGCTAGTCTGTTGGGGCTTATACCGGAAAACCTTTACATTTTAACAAATACTCACCCTCTCAAAGTAATCACTCACGACCAGAATAGATTACACCATGAAGATAACCAAAATAGAAAGAAGAACCGAAACCCACCGTTACAAGTTGACTATCTCTTCACTCTTCACTCTCTTTTGAGTACTCTTGGTATTTTGTCTACACTGCATACCTGATCCTTCTTCCCCAAATATCGACAGCCATTTTGTTCCCTGAAACTTGTCCTTTCCTAGCACACAATTACCTTGTACTTTTTGCAGGCTTCAATTAAGAATATTTTTCATCGAGGCCTTATTTTCTTTGTCTTTATCCATGGGTCTCAGTCATAACAACAAACCCCAATAACAAGGGAAATTCACATGTGTTGAGACTAGAGTCGTAAGCCCACAGTAGCGACAACAAAGCCATTATTCTAATCAATTTTTAGTTAATTTTTATTTTTTTGTTGATTTAGGAATATGCAACACTCAGATCAATTTCTTTGCTCGATACATATCTTATATACCATATCATACACATTCTTTTAATGATTTTACTTCGACTTATGTTATAATTCTATTTTGTAAATTGATCATTAATTAATAACCACATTTTTAAATAAAATTACATCAGAAGAAGTATGACATTCATAGGGTCAAGATTTGTAAGTGTTGGTTCTTCAGGTTGGTGTTGTGTTTGTTTACCTCTGTAATTGCTCTGGTTAAGCTTTGTTTTGTGGCTTGGTGGACGTTCCTAGGGTTTCCTCCTACCTCCTCCTCCTCTCTCGGCAAGTTAATATTAGGCTGTGGAACCCTCCTCTCTCCCGGTTTGGTGCTGTATTCGTTTGGGATCTGAAGTTCCTTTGTGGATCTCTTCGTGGTTGGCTCTTCTAGCTCACCTTATCGAGATGGTTCTTTCTGTCTCCTCTCTGATGCTCTCCTCGTCTCTGGTATTTGGGTTCCCTTCTTCCCTTATAGCTTTTCTTTGTGTTAGCTTCTCTACGTAAAAGAGCATGATTTTTGAGTGTTGTTGCAAAGTGATTTGGCCCTCATGGGCTACTGTTTCCTTCCGCTCTGTTGATTGATTTCCGGTTGGGGACTTGGTTTGAATGCTCTAGTTATTTGCTTTGAAGGTTGGAGAGTTGTATGGGTTTAGCTGGTTGATAGTCCGATGTTTAGCCCGACTAGCTTTTCATTCCCTCTTCATCAGTGTTCGCTTGGTCTCATTCAACTTTGTAGCCGCCATCCTTTACACCAGATAATTGGGAGTTTCCTCGGTCCCCTCATGCTCGATTCCTTTACACAGTGTCGATTCCTTTTGGTATTTTTATCTGTATTTGCTTAGCTTATTCATTTCCATTCTTTGTTGTTGTTATCCTTGTAATTCCATGCTATATCTCTTCCATTTTAATTAATAAGAAAGTGTTTTATCAAAAAGAGAAGAAGTGTGACATTATTAATTAAAGACATTTTATGTTATTTGATGGAAACACTCGAACACATAGTTTTATGTCAAAATAAACTCATATCTTTGATACTTAACTTTTACATGCACTTGGATAATGTTAGCTTTTAATTTCGTAAAGTTCTTTTGTTCAAATATTAGTAAGATAAAACAAGATAATCATATAATGCAACCTTCCCACATAAGATTCGATCCTAATCAAGAATCTCTTAACATGCTCGCCTTTAATAGTGACTTTTGTTCATTTCAGCCTCGGTGTTCATCCATTCTGAAAAGAAAACTTTTGTTAATTCGAAAGTATTACATATTATCGGTAGATTAGGGGAGACATGTTAGATTTTGCTAGTCTGATTATTTTAAAAAAAATTTAGACTTTTCTTTATTTCAAGATCTACCATGAGTACAATCAAGCATTGATTGTACACATTTTTATATGGGCCTTAAGCCAGGACAAAAAAAAACTTAGTAGATTAAATTGAGAACGTTAATGACCAACATAATTAGCTTCTTACGTGTTTAACGTCCCTCGTGTATATTCGCTCTGTGTCCTCTCTTTTTCCCTCTCTGACCCAAATTCTGATTCCCACAGAGGAAACACGAAGAGTCATTTTAGGTTTCACAATGGTTCGACCGACGGCTCTTACATTCGGTGATCACGCCGTTGAAGGTTCGATTTTACTCTTTATAAATAAACAACGAGCATATAGAAAATTCGAGATTGATGTCCTAATCGGAGAAAGACGTAAAAGACTTGAGCGGTGGTCAAAGGGAAACAAAACCGTGACAGCTGTTAGAAGGAACATAAGATACTAACAACAGTCATGCATGCAAGTTGTCAGAAATCAGATTTTCATGAAGAGCCAAAATTTAGTGATGGCGACTGTGAGAAAGAAATAAATTGGACACAAGTGAATCTCGGTACGCAATCTATTGCCATTTCTTTTGATAATCCTTTTAAGGCCTTTTGTTCTTTTGTTGTTTCCCTGTTTCAAACTTTCAATAAAGGTTTTTCTTAATTAAAAAGACGACTTGTCGCTCGTTTTCACTAGAAAGGTTCGATAAGTGTCCTTCAAGACGTTGTTTTGTCGTAAAAAAAAACAAATGGCTAACGACAATGTATCCTCTGTTCTGCTTGTGCTGCTTCTTCTTCTACTATTTGTCTCCTCGACTCAGCATGCTGGTTCTTCCTCTAATAGTATCAAGTTTCTTCCTGGTTTTGAAGGTCCTCTTCCCTTTGAGCTTGAAACCGGGTTTGTTTTTCTTTTTCTGTGATTAATTAGTGTTTGGAGTATATAATCTAAAGTGTGTATGAGAAATATAACTCTTTTGGAATGAAAAGGTATATTGGTATTGGTGAAGAAGAAGAAGTGCAATTGTTTTACTACTTTGTCAAGTCTGAGAGGAATCCAGAAGAAGATCCTCTTCTTCTCTGGTTAAGTGGAGGCCCTGGTTGTTCTTCTCTCTCTGGTCTTCTTTATGAGAATGGTAATTTCTATAACAGTTACTTCTCTTACATATCATTGTTTCCTCTCTTTCTGCTCTATATTCAGTCACTTGTTTTTTTATGTTTTTAAAGATCGAAACATTTTTCAAATAGTACACGCAAACAAAAACAAGATTCCAACTCGTTTGATTCGAAAACTGAGTAGAACACTTGTATTAAGACGGAATCCTCCAAAAGGATGAACCCACTGAGAACATCCACATTAAAGGTTTTCGGAGGATTCTTAAATTAAAATAATACTATTATTAAAAGACTTAAGAGAGTGATTCTTAAATAAGAGTTAAGGGAGAGGGGTTCTTACCAAATGCCAAATTTTTATTGGATACTAAATTTTTTTAATTTAAAATTTTTAAAAAATTAAATTAAAATAAAAAAATAATAATATTTGTATTTTAAGAGCATTTCCAATGGTTTAGAGACTCTTAAAAGTTTCTAAACAATAAAATACTAATATTTGTTGTTATAATTTAATTTTTGTTTTACTTTTTTATTTTTTTTAAAATTATATCTAATAAATGAATGACATGTGGCAAATAAGGGTTCTTGTTTAAGAACCATGAATTCTTGTTCTTCTTATTTAAAAACCCCAATTCATTTTCTCTTTCATTTTTATAATTTATTTTATTTGTTTAATATTAAGAACCCCTCCTTAGACCACCATTATCAAGAGTTTCTTAAAGGTTTTTTTAACTTATTTTATTATTAAAAATTTAAAAAATTCTTAAGTTTCTTATTTAAGAAACTCTTTAATAGGTTTCTTAGCTTATTTTATTATTTTGTTATTAAAATATATTTTTAACTCACTTTTTCTTATATATAATCATTTAATAATATTTAAGAAACTCTAATAAGAACTCTCCAATAATGTTGTTGTTAGAACCTCCAAGAGGTGGTTAGACCATCTCCATCCATTAGAACCCCATGTGGGGATCTTAACATTATTTTAATCTAAAGAAATGTTAATAACAAATTTAAGAACTCCTCTACCTAATTGGATTCCAATGGTGGAGTTCTTAAAATGTAAATGGTCAAGTTCTTAAAAACTAAAGCTTCTACTTTGAAATGAAAAGTCTACCAACATGTTTCATTGATCAAAGGGTGCATAATCACAATGAACTGCAGTATAAAGGTTTGGTCAAATTTTAGCTTCAAGAAAATCAAAGACAACCAATTGTTCAAGTCTCGTTACAACTTATAAACTTTGTGGTTAAAACTTACAAAGTCGAGATTGAAATCTTTGGAACTAAGAAAAGGGAAGATAATGAACCAAAACACACCATCTGTAAGCAATACAGCTCCTGCACAAGTCTGCAATTCTGAGGATTATTATATCAATCACAACCCCCACCAGATAATGACAATACTTCACCAACCAATCCAAAACTAGCCCCAAAAATTAAATTTTGAATAAAACCAAAACACGTCAAGCAGAGAGAGAGAGATTTGCGATTGAAATTGAATCAAAAACCTAATGAAGAAACTGAAACTAACAATAGCAGAGTCTCTGAGAGTGAGTTGAAGCAGATGATGAGAAGAAAAGACATTAATAAGAGAAAAAGGAAATCAGACATCTGATAAGTCGCCACCGGAGAGTTGTTAGTCACAGACGGAGGACGTGATGGGCTTGAGGAAGGTGAACGAGAACGTGGTCTTGAACGAGATGGAGATTTCCGAAATCGTCTTGCCGATGCTTTCAACTTCTCTCGGATGTAGTCAACGAACTCACTAAGGTGAAGACGACGGTCTCGCGTTTGCTCGATTTTTCTCCTCTGTCCAATAAGAGAGTGACACGTATAGAGTTCTTAAAAATTCTAAAAACTCCTATATAAGAACCGGTTCTACTTAATTTTACTTTTTTTATTTAATTTTTATTACCTAATTACTAAGAACTCCATTTAGCAACCTCCCATTGGAGGTGCTCTTATGAGCATCTCTTTTACGTGGATGCTCTTAACTTTACACCCACATTATTTTCACTTCATAGAAGGGACAACATTGGATCTCGTGTACTTCGCCAAAAGTGCCACCTTTCCTGCGTTTTATTATTAGACGAACACACCCTTCAGGTTTGGTATCACAAAAAGACAAAAGGACATAACAGCTATATCAATGTTGTGGGTCCTGCTTTTAATCGATTTGAGCAAAAGAGAACTTGGTGTCCTTTCAACTTTACAAGTTTGAATCTAATTAAAAGCAGGGCCTTTCACTATGAAGCATGAGGTTTACAATGGATCTCGTCCTTCCTTGGTACCTACTACGTATTCATGGACAAAGGTAGCATAAAGTGTTGATATGTGCATTAGATGATCTTAAACCCCATGGTTTTTGCTGTAATCTTTTTCAGTTGTATATGTGTCAATTTTCTCAGGTTTCGAATATAATATACTTGGATCAGCCAGCCGGAACTGGCTTCTCTTACTCAAGAAATGAACTTCTTAATAAACCTAGTGACTCAGGAGAAGCCAAGAGGATCACTGAGTTTCTTCACAAGGTGAAAGACTTAACTAATTGTCTCTTAAAAATTCCTTCTTTGTGCACAGACAGACATTTAAGATCGGTTTGTGGTTGTTATACAGTGGCTAAGCAAACATCAAGAGTTTTACTCCAACCCTTTCTATATCGGTGGAGATTCTTATTCCGGTAAGGTTATACCGGCACTCGTCCAAGAAATCTCAAAAGGTATTACTTTTCTTCAAAGATCAATTTTCAAGCCCTTTCATTTAAGTCTTGTTTCTCTTTATAACAGTATAAACACAATGATGCAGGCAACTATTTATGCTGCAAACCTCCAATAAACCTTAAGGTTCATTGGTATTTGTTTCATCTTATATTACAGATATGTAATGTACCTTGTGAAGCATTTCAACTTATTTCTTCGGTTTACTAACCAAACAGGGTTATTTACTCGGAAACCCATCAGTAGAAATGGAATTTGATTATAATCACCGCATTCCGTTTGCTCATGGAATGGCATTGATCTCTGATGAACTCTACGAGGTATGAACATGACATACTATTGTTTCTCTTCTCCACAATGAAAACAGACAACAAACAGCTCCAAACTATCTTTTGTTTGGTTTTGTCTGCAGTCGCTGAAGAGAAGTTGCAAAGGAAAATATATAAATGTTGATCCACGTAACACAGAATGTTTGAAACTCCTTGAACAATATCAAAAGGTACACTTTCATAGAAAGCGTAGTTGGCATCCTGTACGCCCAGTAAATCAAGGATCATACCTTATCCAGATTTTTGTGGTTAATTATAGTGCGTTGATAGGATAAATTTAGCACTTATATATGCACGAAAATGTGAAGAGACATCTCCTGATTGCGATGTAAGTAATCTATCTTCCTCTCTTGTAAACCATTGAGAGAAAATATATATATCTAACAAGGTTGCATCTGCAGGCGTATCGGTATTTGTTAACTACTTACTGGGCCAATGATGAGAGCGTGCGCAGAGTTCTTAGAGTCGATAAGGTAATTATATATGACAAAGTTCAACCTAAGATTTGTTAGGTAACGAAGTGTTAAAATCTCGAGGATGATGAATACAATTGCAGAATAGTATAGGGGAATGGGTACGTTGTAATTGGGGACTGCCTTACATTAAAGACATTAAATGCAGCGTACCATACCATATGAACAACAGCATCAATGGCTATTCTTCGCTCATCTTCAGGTCTGAGTTTTAATCTCTGCCTTTGAAAAAAGCTACAGACTCCAAAATTGTAGATCTTTTGCTAACTTTGTGATGGTTTGTTGGGTGCAAAGTGGTGATCACGACATCCAAGTTTCTTTCCTTGGAACTCAAGATTGGATTAGGTCTCTTAATTATTCTATCATTGATGATTGGAGACCTTGGATGATAGGCGATCAAGTCGCTGGGTATTTATTGTATCTCATTTTCTTGACATCTCTTGCTAAATTCATTCTTTTGCTTGTGTGTATTCATCATACTCGCACTTTTGGCAGATATACAAGGACTTATGCCAACAAGATGACATTTGCTACAATCAAAGCAAGTTTTTTATTTGACCCTAATCGTTTTGATTGTTGTTTACATATTTTGTCTCTTAATTGAAAAATGGAGTTTTTATTACAGGGAGGAGGACATACAGCAGAGTATAAACCAGACGAGAGTTACATCATGTTCCAAAGATGGATCGATGGTCAACCTCTTTAATAAGAAGCTCATGATTCTTCTAAACCGTTTTATATACAATTGTCAACACTTTCTTTATAGAGAAAGCTTCTGACTTTTTATTTGCTGTGGGATGTATCAAAATGATTGAATAAACGAGTTTTGAGACGATGAACGAATTTATTCTGCTCTATCTCTCTAGCAGCGGTGGTAAAAGTAAAACAAAAGCGTGACAGACTTAGAAGAGCCGTAATTTCTACAATAGTCACGCATGCAACTTTTTCAACAACGACAATTGTCTTTGTAACCCAAATTCCAAAGATGGACACAAGTGAATCACGGTACGTAATTTATCACCTTTTTTTCTCCGAAAATTCTTGAAGGCCTTTTGTTCTTTTGTTATTCTCCTTTTCTCTGAGAGAGGTTTCTGTTAACTAAAAGACGGCTTGGTACTCTTTTTTACTATAAAGGTTCAATAATTGTCCTTCAAGGAGTTTATTCGTTATACTACTTGATAGAGTAGAATATTCTGTTACAAATTCTTAGGAGATTGTTAACTCTGTTCCTAGTCTAAAGAAGAATCTCCAGCTCATGTATAACAAGATTGATTTTATAAAGCCCTGTATATTCTTTGTGAAAGACAAGAGAAATTCATAGCTTTTATGGTATTAGAGCCATCTCGGTTCCAACCCTATCTCTCTTCCTCTCTTCTCTATAGCTGCACCACCAAATGCTCATGAACGCTGCTACGGTGTTACCAACATCAAAAACCAGATCCCTGTAACCCTTGATGAGAATGAACACAACTATGATGTCTGGCGAGAACTTCTTCTCATGCATTGTATGGCATTTGATGTCTCTGGACACCTAGATGGCACGGTTCAAGCTGCAAATAACAATGATCACGCCTGGAAAAAACGTGACGGTCTTGTCAAGCTGTGGCTATATGGAACGATGGCCCCAACTCTGTTCCGCTCCTCATTCCAACCTGGCGGCACTGCTCGAGACCTCTGGTTACGAGTGAAAAATCAATTCCGCAACAACAAGGATGCATGCGCGATCCAGCTGGATACGAGCTACGCACGATGGAGATTGGCGACATGCGGTGCGTGAATACTGCCAGAAAATGAAGTCAACGGCAGATCTTCCCTCCAACGTTGGCGCACCAGTCAACAACCGAACATTGGTGATGTATATCATCAATGGCCTCAACGACAAGTTTATAACATAATCAACGTTATCAAACATAAGGACCCCTTCCCATCCTATGACTCGGCGAAGTCAATGCTTGAATGGGAGGAAACTCGGATCCATAAGCCAAGTCGAGTCACAACCTCCAATACCGACATCTCCTCATCATCAACTGCTCTCACGGCTTCTTCCGCATCGCTGCTCACACAACCAAAGCCTCCAAATCAACAATTGAACTGTGGCTCTCGAAGAGGAAACAACAACAACAAACGTGGC
This sequence comes from Lepidium sativum, assembly GCA_023374145.1. Taxonomy (NCBI): domain Eukaryota; kingdom Viridiplantae; phylum Streptophyta; class Magnoliopsida; order Brassicales; family Brassicaceae; genus Lepidium; species Lepidium sativum. The sequence goes on along the minus strand of JAKUCM010005418.1, from coordinate 17,742 downwards.
AGAGGCAACTCCAATCGCCCATGGTACCCCAATCCGTACTGGCCTGCACCACCATACTGGCCACAATAGTATCCAAGATGGCCTGCTGCTCCACGGCCTTATGCTCCGCCACCACCTTATGCACCAACACCTCGTGCTAATCTGGTATAGCTCCAGCCACCTGATGAAGCATACACGACAGCAACAGTGCAAGATACATCAGCCTCTGATTGGTTCCTAGATTCAGGAGCAACAGCACATCTCGCCACAAACCCTGGTATGCTCCACTCTAACCTTAAACATAACACCAATCAAAAAGTCATTGTAGGGAACGGTTCTAGAATACATGTAACTTCCATTGGCTCTTCGCATATTCAAACACCAACCAAACCACTAAAACTATCCAATATCCTTGTCACACCCCATATAGTTAAAAACCTTATCTCGGTTAGACAATTCACACGAGATAATTGGTGTTCCGTTGATTTTGATCTTTTTGGTTTCACTGTGAAGGATCTTCAAACACGGAAAGCACTGCTCCGATGTGACAGCCGATCAAACGAGTGATTTTTTCGCCTACTACGGATCCCATACTACCCCCCAAAAACTTAAAATCCATAACCCCAAGGGCTAGATTTAATTTCCTGGCGTGGTTATTGGCAGGAATTGATTGAAACTTTAGCCTGGGCTCATGAACGCACACCTTTGGCAAATTTGATCACGTCCGAAAGATTGAGAAAAATCAGTTTCATTTTAATCATTTCAGTTTTAGATTCAAATTATTGTTTTGTAACAAAGAAAGTCACAAGTGATATATTGATATCCACGATTTTGAGTCAGAAGAGAGATTTCAAGAAATGGCAGATCTATTCACTCTATCAATAACCGATCAACTTTTTAAGCTTACGTGGGTGTTGAGCATTTACCTGTAAGAATGTAATTTCCGGGATCCGAAAGAGAGTACTTGGGTTCTCCCAATAACTAAAAAGTGTATCATGCCTGAATCTAACTGGAGTTCGCGGTGGTGGAGGAACTGGATCGGAAAAAAGAGGGATTTTTGTTGTACCTGGTAAGGTTCTTCGCTTTGCATCGAATTAAACCACATGCTCCACCGCTTGTGCGGGCCCCCGTCAATTCCTTTGAGTTTCATTCTTGCGAACGTACTCCCCAGGCGGGATACTTAACGCGTTAGCTACAGCACTGCACGGGTCGATACGCACAGCGCCTAGTATCCATCGTTTACGGCTAGGACTACTGGGGTATCTAATCCCATTCGCTCCCCTAGCTTTCGGTCGTCCTTTTCTTTTCATTCCGTATTGGAATAAAAAAAGTTTTTTTATTTTATATTTTTTATTAGTATACGAGATTTTTGCTAAAATATCGGTATTAAACCCGAAACTCCCGGCGGATGGCCAGTGACCCAAGTAAACGAAAGAATCGGTTAAATTTTTCAATTGTGAATTTCAGTCAATTGACTTCTTTATTTTTATTTAATTTTTTATCTCGACGATTGAATATTGAATAAAAAAAATGAAAAATGAAAAGGTTGTCTTATTAAAAACCCCAATTATGAAATCCCTTGCCCCCCCCCCTTTTTTTTTAATTTTCTGGTGACCTTTACTCCCTTCCAGCTTCGTTTAATAAAACACCAGCAGCACCTTCAGCTCTTTTGGCAGCAACACCTGCATTGTGGCACAAGCACCTAGCTCATGTCAATAATGCATCTGTTAAATCTATTTTAGGTTCTTCTCCAAAACTATGTACAACAGAAAAATTTCCAATTTCCTGTGAACCTTGTTTTTTAGGAAAATCAATAAAACTCCCATTTTCAGATTCACATAGCAAAGTATCTAAACCATTTGAGATCATACACTCAGACCTCTGGTCATCACCTGTTCCTTCTCTAAGTGGAATTCGATACTATGTTCTCTTCCTAAATCAATATAGTCACTATGTTTGGATATACCCACTGCGTAGAAAAGGAGAAGTGTACTCTAAATTCCTACATTTTTCAGCCTATGTACAAACACAATTTCAGTCCCAAATAATGAAGTTTCAATGCGATAATGGTAGGAAATTCAACAACAATGAGTTTCATACCTTTTTCGCAAAACATGGGATCATGGTTCGGTTTTCCTGTCCATACACCTCCCAACAAAATGGCAAGTCTGAATGAATAATAAGGACAATTAACAACGCCATTAGTGCCCTAGTCTTTCAAGCACACTTACCAAAAACCTTCTGGGTTGAAGTCCTTCATGTAGTTGTCCACATACTAAACATCATACCATCAAAAGCTATACAAAATCAAATACCATTTGCTTGCCTATTCAAGAAAGAGCTCACATACAGTCACCTAAGGGTATTTGGCTGTTTGTGTTTCCCAAATATCAATCACACAAACCTCTCAAAGTTGTCACCGAGGTCAACACCTTGCTTGTTCCTCGGCTACCCAGCCCAACATCGTTGTTATAGGTGTATGGACCTGAAAACAAATAAAATCATCATATCCAGACATGTCTATTTTGATGAGGGAAAATTCCCTGCAGCAGAACAACACTCAAAATCTAACACATACCAGTTCCTCAATGTGTCGGATGACCCATCACCCATGTTCCAATCTCTGTTGCAGACTCCATTCCCCTCACCACTAAGACAGTCACCGATTCCATCAGCTCAGCCCCCTCGACCAGATCCTCTTTATCAAGCTCCTCACACAATCCAAACAAGATCTTGGTCAGGTATAACAAAGCCAAAATACATCATATCTCTGGTAGCCAAAACACAGACAAAATCACCCCTTCCGAAAAGCCATTTACATGCCCTGTCTGACCCAAATTGGCACCGTGCAATGACTAATGAAATTGGTGCTATGCTTAAGACAAAGACATGGAACTTAGTACCTAGACCACCTAATACTAATGTTGTGCGTTCAATGTGGCTATTTAAACATAAATATGATGCTAATGGAGTTTTGTCCAGACATGCTTAGTAGCGAATGGAAAATCACAAGAGGAAGGCCTAGACTACAATGAGACATTCAGTCCTGTCGTAAAGCAAGCTACGATCAGAACTGTGCTCAGCATAAGTATGGCTCTGGACTGGCCAATACATCAACTCGATGTTAAAAATGCGTTCCTGCAAGGGAACCTCGATGAGACCGTGTACATGCACCAGCCCCCGGGATTCACAGACTCAACACACCCCAACTATGTGTGCAAACTCAACAGGGCTATCTATGGCCTAAAACAGGCCCCTCGGGCATGGAACTCACGTTTTTGACCTATATTAAACTAATAGGCTTTGTTCAAAGCAAAGCCGATTCTTCCTTGTTTATTTTCAAGAAAGGAAAAGACTTGGCGTACCTCGTGCTATACGTTGATGACATCCTGCTTACAGCCTCCTCGTCACAACTCCTGCAGCGTATCAATAGCAGCTTGCAATGCAACATACAATGCAGCAGGCCTACAACTCAGTCAGTCCCCATATGCAGAAGACATAGTATCACGAGCAAGAATGACAGATTGCAAACCTCTTGCCACGCCGGTGGACCTCAAATCAAAACTATCACTCACTGCCGGAGAACTCATCGATGATCCCACTACATACCTCAAACTCGCAGGAGCTCTTCAGTACCTCACACTGACGCGTCCCGACATCTCCTATGCCGTACACCAAGTCTGCCTATACATGCATCAGCCACGACAACCTCATCTTCAAGCTCTGAAAAGAATCTTAAGATACATCAAAGGCACTCTCAATTACGGCATACAACTAACTCGAGGTGAGATCGATAACCTCACCGCTTACTCCGACGCAGATTGGGCAGGTTGCCCGGACACAAGACGCTCCACATCGGGCTACTGTGTCTTCCTTGGCCCAAATCTCGTGTCGTGGTCTGCCAAAAGACAACCCACAGTGTCACGTTCGAGCACATAGGCCGAATACAAGGGAGTCGCCAACACGGTTGCTGAACTAACTTGGATACACAATCTGCTCTTCGAACTTCATCGCCCAATAGATAAAGCTTCAGTTGTCTACTGCGATAATGTCGGCTCAGTTTACTTATCGACAAATCCTGTGAAGCACCAACGAACAAAACATGTCGAATTAGATATCCATTTTGTTCGCGACAAAGTTGCAATTGGAGAAATCACCGTTCAGCATGTACCTACGTCTCTGCAATACGCCGATATCTTCACCAAAGGCCTCCCAAGTTCCCTTCATAGTGAATTCCGATCCAGCCTCACCGTTCATCCGACGCTGTGACTGAGGGAGGGTGATAGAATAGAATATTCTGTTACAAATTCTTAGGAGATTGTTAATTCTGTTCCTAGTCTAATGGAGAATCTCCAGCTCATGTATAACAAGATTGGCTTTATAAAGCCCTGTATATTCTTTGTGAAAGACAAGAGAAATTCATAGCTTTCAATACTAATGGCTAACAACTACGTTTCCTCTGTTTTGCTTCTGCTGCTTCTTCTACTACTATTCGTCTTCTCGAGTCAACATGCTGATTCGTCTTCTAATATAGTCAAGTTTCTTCCTGGTTTTGAAGGCCCTCTTCCCTTTGAGCTTGAAACCGGGTTTGTTTTACTTTTTTCTGTGATTAATTAGTGTTGGAGTACAAATCTAAAGTGTGTATGAGACTATGATTCTTTGTGAATGAAAAGGTATACTGATGTTGGTGAATAAGAAGAATTGCAATTGTTTTACTATTTTATCAAGTCTGAGAGGAATCCAGAAGAAGATCCTCTTCTTCTCTGGTTAAGTGGAGGACCTGGTTGCTCTTCTATCTCTGGTCTTCTTTATGAAAATGGTATTTTTTTGTAACAATTCCTTCTCTTACATTATTATTTTCTATGTTTCTGCCTTATATCCAGTTACTTGTTTTGTTAGGTTTAGAATTTGAAGACTGCCTTATATCCAGTTTCCAATTCATTTGATTTGAAGAGTAGAACTCTTGATGCTGGGCCTTTCACTGAGAAGCTTGAGGTTTACAATTGAACTCGTCCTTCCCTGGTACCTACTGCATATTCATGGACTAAGGTACGTACCATAAAGTGTTGATATGCATAAGATGATCTCAAACCCGATGGTTTGTGCTGTAATGTTTTAAATTTTATCTGTATTATTTTTCTCAGGTTTCAAATATGATATATTTGGATCAGCCTGTAGGAACTGGCTTCTCTTACTCAAGAACTCAACTTCTTAATAAACCTAGTGATTCAGGAGAAGCCACAAGGATCACTGAGTGTCTTCACAAGGTGTATAACTTAACTACTAGTTGTCTCGTGAAACATCCCTTCTTTGTGCATATACGTTTACTTTCTTTTTTTGGTTTTTTGTTATGCAGTGGCTAGAAAAACATCAAGAGTTTTCCTCCAACCCTTTATATATCGGCGGAGATTCTTATTCCGGTATGGTTGTACTGGCACTCGTTCATGAAATCTCACAAGGTTTTATTTTTCTTCATAGATTGATCTCCAAGCCTTTTTCGTCTAGTCTTGTTTCATAACCAAATACTTCTCTTTATAACAGTATAAAACAATGATTCAGGCAATTATTTATGTTGCAAACCCCCTATAAATCTTAAGGTTCATTGTTATTTGTTGCATCTTTCATTATATATAATATGTATAATATATATATATAAAGTTCATTGTTATTTGTTGCATCTTTCATATATATATATATATATATATATATATATATATATATATATCTTGGGGTGCATTCAAAGATTAGAAGTTTAATCCTTTTTTTCTTTGGTTCACTATCCAAAACAGGGCTATGTTCTCGGAAACCCATCAGCAGAAAAGGAATCTGATTTTGATTGCCGAATTCCATATGCTCATGGAATGGCACTGATCTCTGATGAACTCTACGAGTTGCGAACATAACATACTATTCTTTCTCTTCTCCACAATGAAAACAGACAACAAGCAGTTCAGAACTCTCTTTTTGTTGGTTTGTCCGCAGTCGTTGAAGCGAATCTGCAAAGGACAATATACAAAGGTTGATCCACGTAACACAGAATGTTTGAAACTCCTTGAAGAATATGAAAAGGTACATTCATAGAATGTTTAGTTGATGCTCTGTACACCTAGATGATCATACCTATTTCAGATTTTTGGGGTTATTTCTAGTGCATTAATAGGATAAACTTAGTACTTATATATACACCAAAATGTGAAGAGACATCCCTTGATTGCTATGTAAGTAATCTATCTAGCTTTCTTCATAAACCGTTCAGAGACAGAATCTATATCTAAATTGGTTGCGTCTGCAGTCGTATCGGTATTTGCTACCTACTGGGCCAATGGTTAGAGCGTACGTGGGGCTCTTAAAGCCAATAAGGTATTTATATAGGAAAAAAGTTTAATCTAAGATTTGTTGGTAATGAAGTGTCAAAACTGAAGATGATATATATGGTTGCAGAACAATATAGGTGAATGGGTACGTTGTAATTGGGACATGCCTTACACTTTATGAAATTTGCTACAATCAAAGCAAGTTTTTCTATTTGATTCAAAACGTTTTGATTGTATACGTTTTATATGTTAGTTAATTGAAATGAGGGTTTTCTATTATAGGGAGGAGGACATACACCAGAGTATATACCAGAGGAGACTTATATGATGTTACAAAGATGGATTAATGGTCAACCTCTTTAACAAGAAGCTTATGATTCTTCTAAAGAGTGATTTTGCTATCAATTGACTACTTATATAAAGTAAGTCCAAATATTTTGGTTTGTTCTGTAAGAATATTTTCTGTAATGTGTGGCCAATATGTCTTTCAGTTTAATTATAAAGTTCAAATTCACATTGAAGTTTGTGGATTCTAATATAAAAAACGATACCGTGATGGATCGATTTTGACTAACGTATTAGAATCGGATGTATTGATAATCATGTTCCCTAATTAATTACATTGTATAAGTTCTTATGTATTATGTATTGTGTATGATAACGAATAATTATTATATATAAATCATATATATACATATATATATATATATTTATATATTTATATGTGAAATGGTGGTTAATAAAAAGAAAGAGACGTGACTTGTGATCTCTTCTCTTATAAAAAGAAGTGTCCCCTCTACTGTTGGTTAAGTTCTTGAAATAACAATTTTTGTAAGACTTAAGGTTACCAACAAGGAAAATAGCGAGTCACATAAAAGACAACACCATCGATTCCTTGTCCATCTAAGGAATTGATAAGGAAACAAAGGATTGAAGGGAGAAGAAAATCATTAGAAGATTTGATCCATATTCTTTAAGGGCAACGGATCAAGGTTAATGTTTCTTCTTTTTGCTTGTTTGTTGAATTAACACAAATCTAGAATGTCTTGGTATAGATTTCATAAATAAAAATATAAATTGAATTTATATTTGGTATCAGAGCCATCTAGATTTGTTTAGTTCACATAGAAAAGTTGAATGTAATTGAGTTTAAAGAGGATTCATCATTTGATCGCATACCGTTACATTTCGTTAATGGTGATGTTGGATCAAGTTAATGAGAAAATCATGAATTCATATTAATAACGACTAGAATCCGTTGATCGCAATCATCTAGTAATCACTTTAGATTTACTAATTGAATCGTGCATGAATTCGTAATGGTGAAGGTGATTACATAAAAAACGAATAATTCATGTAACCGTTAGATTGGTTGATGCATCGTTAATTGATATCTAAGTAACTGTTAGTGTTGTGTAAATCACTGTGCATTGAAATATATTTATGTATAAAATATACATACTTTATGTATATTATATATATATAGTTACGTAAACCACATGGGTCATTATATAATGTTCATGTATTATGAAAGGTAAATACAATGTTAATGACCGTAATGTCATGTTAATGTATTAGGTAGTATATATATAAATTAAAGTTTCCGCTGCGTTTTATAAATAAGAATATTTGTATTATGAAATATTAATACAATATAATGGAAATTATCCATTAAAATTTAATGTTTACATTATATGTGACATGTTAATCACCAAAGTGGTCTTGTTATGTTATATGTAAATGTTAAAGTAAAAGTATTAATTGCTATTGATTAAAGAGATGCTAAATGACATAAAAGTTTTAATGATCAATTAAATTATTATTTATATCATTGGAGATTACCCAAAAGTGGATCAATGGTTATATTTAATAATACGAAAAGGATTAGTCATTTTCACTATGGTCAATAGTATGTTTACCCAAAGGTAACATATCGGTTAATTTATATGTGTGATTTGATTAATTATAAAAGTATTAAAAAAATCTAAAACTAGCATTATTTATAGTGCATGTATTTAAGTATTACCCAAAGGTTGCTTAAACATAATCTTTTAAAATCTATAATAAAATTTTAGAATATGTATAAAAGTCTTAAAGCACTAACGAGTAAGCATGTATAAATGTTTGCAGCTTCATCTAGTATGTATGCATCAGCTAACTCGGTCATGAAGTTTAATGGGCTGAATTATGGGGAGTGGTCCGAACAAATCCAATTCACACTCGGTGTAATGTCTTTGGACCATGCAATCCTCACTGATGAAGAGCCCTCAGTCATTACAGATGATGGCTCTGAAACTGATAAGTCTAGTTATGAGACTTGGGAGCGATCTAACAGGCTGAGTCTGAACCTCATGAGAATGACGATGGCGCAAAGTATTAAGCTATCTATGCCCAAGACTGAGAAAGCTAGGGAATTTCTAATGAAAATTAAGGAGTATTCACAATCGGATTTGGCGGATAAGTCGACTGTAGGAAGTCTCATGAGTGAGCTCTCTACGAAAAAGTTTGACTGGTCTCAGCCAATTTACGATCATGTGATGCACATGTCTAACTTGGCATCAAAGTTAACAGCCTTGGGAATGAAAGTTCATGAGCCTTTTTTGGTTCAATTCGTCATGAACTCTCTACCACTTCAGTTTAGCCAGTTCCAGGTGAATTATAACACCATTAAAGATAAATGGAACTATCAAGAACTGAAGGCTATACTTGTTCAAGAGGAGGGGAGATTAAAGAAGATGACGGATCAAGTTGCTCTTCTCGTAGGCATTAATGCCAAAAGCAGCAGAAAGAAATCAAGTGTTAAGGACAAAAGGAAGGATAAAGCTTTCATGAAGGAACCCGAAAGACAAATCCAAAAGGAAAGGAAGTGTTTCTTTTGCAAGTAAATGGGACACTTCAAGAAAGACTGTCCGAAAAGAAAGGCATGATTCAATAAGAAAGGTATGCAACATTTATATGTTTGTTCTGAATTGAAGTGCCTAAAAATACTTGGTGGTTAGATTCTGGTGCAGTTACTCATATGTCTCATATTGAGCAGGGATTCAGTTCGATCCAGCCCATAAGAGGACATGAACAATACTTGGGAAACCGGATGAAGGCACGGATAGAAGGCATTGGGACTTATAAGTTGATCTTAGATATTGGTTGTCATATAGATCTTGAAGGGTGTCTCTTTGTACCTGAATGTGCTAGAAATCTTGTTTCTGTAAGTAGGTTGGATGATTTAGGATTTGATTTTAAGACCGAACAAGATGTTTTCTCTATGAATCGAAATGGTTACTTTTATGGTAGTGGTACAAAGTTTGATTCACTTTATAGGTTCAATCTTGATGGAAAGTTTTCTGAATCCTTGTTTAATGTTGAAAATCGAGGCATAAAGGGTAGTGCATCTAATGAAAGCTCAACTTTCTTATGGCATCAAAGATTATGTCACATTTCCAAAGAAAGAATTATAAGGTTGGTAAAGATTGAAATACTTCCTCCATTGGACTTTAGTGACCTAGGTGTGTGTATAGACTGCATTAAAGGAAAGCAGACTAAACATATAGTAAAGAAACCAGCCATAAGAAGTACTCAACTTCTTGAGTTAATTCACACCGATATATATGGTCCATTTGATGCTTCATCTTGGAGTGGTGAAAAATACTTTATCACTTTTATTGACGATTATTCACGGTATGGTTATACTTATCTACTGCATAAAAAGTCCAAATCAGTGGATGTCCTAAAAGTGTTCATTGATGAGGTAGAAAAACAGTTAGATAGAAAAGTGAAAGTAGTGAGATATGATAGATGTGGTGAGTTCTACGGAAAATTCAATGAAAGTGGACAACGTTCTGGTCCATTTGCAAAGTTACTTGAAAGTAGAAGCATTTGTGCACAATACACAATGCCCAGAACACCTCAACAGAATGGTGTAGATGAAAGGCGAAACCATACTCTAATGGATATGGTTAGGAGTATGTTAAGTAATTGTTCCTTACCCATTTCTTTGTGGCTATATGCATTAAAGGCTGCAACGTATATCCTGAACCGGGTTCCTAGTAAGGCAGTTTCTAAGACTCCTTTTAAGCTATGGACAAGCAAAAACCTAGTTTAAGACATACGCGTGTTTGGGGTTGTCTAGTAGAAGTAAAGCCATAGTATGAGAATAGTTGAAACGGGGAATGTTAGGTTCATTGAGAATGGTCAAAATAGTGGGAGTGGTGAACAAAGAAAGGTGGACACTAAAGAAGTTCATGTTGAAGCTTCTTCACCTGTCGTTGCACCTCCAGTAGTTGTTCCTATTGTTTCAGTGCAATCAAATGACACAATGGAACAACACAATCAAGAGCCAACCCCTCTAGATGAAAATGTAGTCAATGAACCAGTCACAATTCAAGAAGAGAGTAGTATACCACAAGAACCTTTAAGGCGATCTGTAAGGGAAAATAGATCTGCCATTAATGATGACTATGTGGTTTACACTATTGAAAATGAATGTGACTTAAGCCTTTATAAAGATTCGAGCACATTCGAAGCCATGGAAAGTGACAATTCTGAAAAGTGGTTCAACGCTGCAAAAGACGAAATGGCTTCTATGGGTGTTAATTGTGTATGGGACTTAGTAGAGTTGCATGATGGTTTCAAGTCTGTTAGTTGTAAATGGATCTTTAAGACTAAACGTGACTCGAAAGGTAACACGGAAAGACACAAGGCTCGCCTTGTTGCTAAATGTTTTACCCAGAAAGATGGTGTTGACTATAAAGAGACCTTCTCTCCAGTTTCTAAGAAGAATTCTCTAAGAATTTTTTTGGTTTTGATAGCTCATTATTATTTAGAGCTTCACAAAATGGATGTAAAAACCGCATTTCTAAATGGAGAGTTTGAGGAAGAAGTATATATGGACCAACCTGAAGGGTTTGTGACCAATATATGGACTAGAAAATCTGGTGTGTATGCTAAGAAAGTCAATATGTGGACTAAAACAAGCTTTTAGACAATGGTACTTAAAGTTCAATGATACCATTACGTCATATGGTTTTGTAGAGATCATCGTTGATCGGTGTATCTACATGAAAGACACTGGGAGAAAGTTCGTGATTTTGGTCTTATATGTTGATGACATTTTACTTGCTGCAAATGACATGGGCATGTTATGTGATGTAAAGATATATCTCTCTAAAAACTTTGAAATTAAAGATATGAGTGAGGCATTGATGTTCCTCATATTTTGTCGGTTTTGAACTCATTATTACAGTTATATTTGGAGAATTTGTCTTTGTTTTATTGAGATTTCAGGTCAAAAATGTTCAGAGTTGGAATCATGTTTGAAGGTTAACTTTGGAGAAGTTTGAAGAATTTCCCGGTATTCTCCACGAAAGGAAGGATCAATCGATCAGTGCTCTAACAAGGATTATGCAGACGATCTAAAGAAACGACTTGGCTTCTAAGAGATCACTCTATATCCAAGGATGGATCGATCCACTCTAGGATCGATCGATCGATGCCCTTCGCAGAAACCTAATTTCACGATTTTTCAGCTCTTGTTTTAGGCCCTATAAATACTCTTTTCCTATTTTATTTTAAGAGAAACTGGAGCCGCTTTTTGGAGAGTCGAAAACAGTAGCTAAGAGTTTGTAAGGTAGGAAGAAGATCTCTTGATACTGAGAAGAATTTATGAATCCTCTTTCTCTTTGTTAATGCAATTTCAGTTTCAGTTCATCATGATTTGCCTAATTCATTGTTCTATGTATGAGTAGATCTTAGATCGGATTCAGGGATTCTAGGGTTTTAGAATTCATTGTTGGGGAACAAATAGGATGGATGAATAGATGATTTTCCTTCTAATACTTGAGTTTAATGCATATATTAGCCTGATCACCTAATCGATGATTTTCGATTTTCTCAGCATTATCCTGGACTTTGTATCACTTGATTTACATTTGTCAGGAATCGATCACACTATTGGAAAACCTAGAGACAAAGCAACACTTGGTTTCAAAGCACATCCATCTCAACTTTCGGGAGATTCCATGCTGATTTCACACCTAACCTGACTAAACCCTCTCGTCAAGGGAATTGGTAATACATCAGGTATGTTCCTTCTCTTTACTCAATGAAGGATGTTCCTTGTAAGTTTGGTTATGTTTCTCTCTTCATCATTTTCAGGCATTTTAAACAAAAAAAATTCTGATATAAGTTTTTACATGAAGTTAGCCTAGGGTAAAAGTTTTCTAATGACGCTGCGAGTTTTTTAAAGTGAATTGGACGCTTCTGAGGATACATCCAATAACGTAATCTTTTTTACTTAGCTAATTAGATTACTGAAGGAAACTCTAATGAAACAACTTACTGGGAAGAATTGGTCTTATGAAAAGAGAGAGAGAGAGAGAGAGAGAGAGAGAGAGAGAGAGAGAGATGGAATTAGATTGAATGTAGTCTAGAGAGTAGAAGTAGGAATTTTCGCCTCTTGATCGATATTCCCTCGAATGAGATTGCACTTTAATTTATTAGGGAGTGAGTATAGGAAATCTGATTCTTTGTTTTGAGTTGTGACACAAGATTGTTATGTTTGCTAAGTCTGGAGGAAGTACAAGGTGGTCTCGATTTTGATGAGTAATATTCTTGTGATCACTTTGGATTTGATGTGCAGGATCTGGAGAGAGTCATTTGTCTGATGAGATGTGATCTTCCTACAGCCTTTCTTTCTTTGCTTGAGGACAAGCAAAAAGCTAAGTCTGGAGGCATTGATGTTCCTCATATTTTGTCGGTTTTGAGCTCATTATTACAGTTATATTTGCGGAATTCGTCTATGTTTTATTGAGATTTCAAAAAAAAAAATCAGAGTTGGAATCATGTTTGAAGGTGGACTTTGCAGAAGTTTGAAGCATTTCCCGGTATTCTCCACGAAAAGAAGGACCGATTGATCAACGCAAGGATCGATCGATCAGTGCTCTAACAAGGATTATGCGCACGATCTAAAGAACGACTTGGCTTGGAAGAGATCGACTCTATATCCAAGGATCGATCGATCCACTCTAGGATCGATCGATTGATGCCCTTCGCAGAAACCTAATTTTACGATTTTTCAGCTCTTGTTTTCGGCCCTATAAATACTCTTTTCTAATTTTATTTTAAGAGAGTCTGGAGCCGCTTTTTGGAGAATCGAAACCAGTAGTTTAAGAGTTTGTAAGCTAGGAAGAAGATCTCTTGTTACTTGAGAAGAATTTATGAATCCTCTTTCTCTTTGTTAATGCAATTTCAGTTTCAGTTCATCATGATTTGCCTAATTCATTGTTCTATGTCTGAGTAGATCTTAGATCGGATTTAGGAATTCTAGGGTTTTAGAATTCACTGTTAGGGAACAAATATGATGGATGAATAGATGATTCTCCTTCTAATACTTGAGTTTAATGCATAGATTAGCCTGATCACCTAATCGATGATTTTAGGTTGTTAACTTTCCAGAAGATTGTTAAGAACTAGAACTAGATTAGAAGAGCAATTCCTTCACTACCAACGAGAGTTGATGCTAGGTTGGGTTGCGGGTAATTGAACCTAAGCAATAAAACCTATTTGTAATCTGAAATCAACGAGAGTTAGGACCTTTAGGTTATTAATAGAGGGGTGGATTCAACGATAGTTGGTTTACATTTATTTATGTTCAAGCCGAGAATAAGATCAGAGTAGTTCCTGAATAGTTTCCCTCACAAGAATTCTAACTCCTTAATGAATACCCGACATCCGATTGCTTTAGTTATTTGATTACATTCACGTCAAAGTTGTTAGAATTCACTTCTCTAATTTTGATTGATTAGCTTGTGATTTAATAGAAGTTGAGAGTGTAACCAAAGTACTATTACGTTTGTTGTGCACTTGCAGTAGGATATAAGGTTAAAACTCGTAGTATCAAGCATCTTATGTGATCGGATAGAAATAATTTGTGATAGATCACAAGGACTATTAAGTTATATTAATAAGATATTAGAGAGATATGGGATGGAAAATTGCTCCACAAGAAAAGCTCCAATTCAGAAGGGGGATAAGTTCAGTAAAATGCAATATCCAAAGAATGAATTGGAGCGTAAAAAATGAAAAGAATTCCCTATGCATCAGTAGTTGGGAGTTTGAACTCTGTTAAGACATGTACTCGGCCATATATCAGTTTTGTTGTTGGTATGTTGGGTCGATATCAAAGTAATCCGGAAATAAAACACTGGATAGATGCAAAGAAAGTTCCCAGGTACTTGCAAGGCACCAAAGAGTTCATACTTACGTATAGGAGATCTGATAACCTAGAGATCGTCAGATATTCAGATTCATATTTTGTCGGATGTGTCGATAGCAGAAAATCGACATTTGGCTACATGTTCCTATTAGCTGGGGGAACAGTATCTTGGAAGAGTGGAAAGCAGTCTATCATTGCTACTTCCACTATAGAGGCCAAATTTGTGGCATGCTTTGAGGCCATAGTTCATGCATTGTGGCTGCGGAAGTTTATCTCAGGATTTGGGATTGTCGACAACATAACCAAGCCACTGAGAATTTATTGTTATGATTCCGCATATGTCTTCTTTTCTAAATATGACAAGTACTCGAAGGGAGCTAAGCACATGAAGTTAAAGTACTTCTCTGTGAAAGAAGAGGTGCAGAAACGTAGTCATTTGAGCACATTCGGATAGACATGATGGTAGCAGATCCATTAACTAATGGATTACCACCCAAGATTTTTATTGGCCATGTAGAGCGTATGAGTATTATAGACAAGACCTTGCTATTCTAGTTGTGTTATGCTCATTTTATTTGTAAGACTTTGAATTCACTTAAAGATATGTTTCCGTATTATGGATCATGTTATCATTATAGTACATATATATTTTGGTTTAAAGATAACATGTAACAGGATCCTTGATGGTAGGATCCTAAGATCATCGACTGCATGACAAGGTTTAGGCTCGGTTGTCGAGTTTCGGGCAAAATTCGCCAAAGATAAAGGGGAGACGACCTCTCTTGGGAAACATGTCAAAGACAAAGGGGAGACAATCTTATTATAAAGGCTTCAGCTTTCTAAAATCAATGACTCACCCAACACTTAAGACCCGGAAAAGCAAATAAGGAGTTCACGCCAACAACCTTCTCCAGAGGATCAGGAAGACATATGCTCACTTATCAAGGGTCTCCAGACGCTATCAAGAGAACTAGAACATGGCGTTTATTTCTATGGATTCCTGACTCAATTATCTAACTATTCGAGGTTCAATCAGCCCAATCGAATCTCGGAGCCGAAAGTTATGAATTTTACAAGTTGGACTTTCTGCACTAAGGCCTTATGCGCGACAACGTCAACTTTCGAGCAACATAGCCCAGCTCAGGAGCGGCCTTCACTCTGGACTACTTGGAGATTATTCTTGGGCCTTTCAGTGATCCAAAATGACCAAGAAGGCATCAAAATCCCGGCGGATCCTCCAGATACCCGCTTTACAAGAATAAGGTCCGAATTGAATCTGTTTAAGTAAAGTCCGGGAGCCACTTCCCTTAAGAGCTTGCAGAATTATGCGTGGCGACAAGGAGACACTCTAAGACATTCAGAAGAATCCAGGAGGGTCTTCCCATGCTCTAGAACGCACATGATTAGGCGAATCCTCCCCATTGAAGACTTTCCATATCTGTCGATCACCAAATCTTCTCCAACAGCTCTAAGATCGACGACCCTCATCACTTGTCCTTTGGAGACTTAATTGTGTGATATTTTCTTCCTATTTTAAGCATGTTACCGTTTTAGAATTGAGCCTATATAAGCTCAAGACGTCCTTTGTATTTTGAAGACTTGAAAGACGTAAAAACACTTAAATGATGAAATTCTCTTTGTTAGAATACTTAGCCGCCTTCTCTTTCTTTTGAGGATTCAAGAACGAAAGACGAGTCAAGCTTGTGAGAATTCCAACTTGACGGATCCGAGATTATCAGAGGAATAATCACCCTCCTTTGTGGTTCTCATTCACGAAATTCCGCCAAAAACTAGTATTCATCAGTTTGGACTCACCAAGGTCGAGCCGTTGAATTCATATCTGAGACCTCACCACCGAGGCTCCTATAAACATGTGTATTTTAGAATTAAGGTCTTTCTAAATATTAAAGAAAGAAAAGAATAAAGTTAGAATTGGTGTGTGATGCATGGAAGGGAACTTGTCGTTCAATAATGGGCAACCGTCATGATTCAATCAGTTCTGATTTTGTTATAATAATTAAAGGATCTAATGAACTTGATATAAAGTGCACATTAAATATTGAACCATTAAGTTAACATAACGGTCAAGTGGGAGAATGTAAGAATGTTTTATGTAATGTGTGGCCGATATGTTTTTTGGTTTAATTATAAAGTTCAAGTTCACATTAAAGTTTGTGGATTCTAATATAAAAGACGATACCGTGATGGATTGGTTTCGATTAACATATTAGAATCGGGTGTATTGATAACCCTCCTCCCTTGTCTAATTAATTACATTGTATAAGTTCTTATACATTATGTATACATATAAGATATGTACGTGTGTATGGTAACGAATAATTATAATCTATAAGCCATATATATACACATATATATATATATATATATGTGAAAAGGTGGTTAATAAAAAAAGAAAGAGACGTGACTTGTGATCTCTTCTCTTATAAAAGGAAGTGTCTCCTCTATTGTTGGTTAAGTTCTTGAAATAACAGTTTTTTGTGAGATTTACGGTTACCAACAAGGAAAAGAGTGAGTCACATAAAAGACAACACCATCGATTCCTTGTCCATCGAAAGAATTGATAAGGAAATAAAGGTTTGAAGGGGGGAGAAAATCATTAGAAGATTTGATCTATATTCATTAAGGGCAATTGATCAAGGTTAGTCTTTCTTTTTCTTTAAGAAGGTGTTTGCTTGTTCGTTGAATTAACACAAATCTAGAATGTCTTGGGATAGATTTCATAAAGAGAAATATAAATTGAATTTATATGTTGGAAAATCATTGTTGACATGCTCGGCCGCAAGAGTTTAATTGGTTCACGATTGTGTTCCAATCTTGGCATGGCCTTTAAAATTTCTAGTCTTTATTAGTCTATTTTTTGGTTCACTAGTTGGATATACAAAATCCGATCTATAGTTTACAACTCATTTATTAGCTATATTATCCTAATCACCAGATTGAAATATTATTTCAATCGATTTATACTCTTCACTAATAAACAATAAATTATACTTTGGAATTATTCAAATACTATTCGTTGAAAGATTAAACCTATTCAACAACAAGACATGTTATATATTTAAACGTATTTAAGAAACTAATGTAAACATATGCAAAGTGTTCGACCAGAGAAAAAAGATAGAAATATACTTATATAACTTAGATGAGAGATCCAAAGCAAGTACTGATCAGATTTTTTACCAATAATTAGACCGACAAATTTTAATATATAGTATAAAA